>ML830569.1:0-18480 GCA_009831015.1 Picea engelmannii | reverse complement strand
TATTACACTGAGAGGTTCCTCCAAGTAATGTGCCCAAAATGCCCTCTTCAGTGATTTTAATTAACTTATAGCTCAAAATAGTCAAAATCATGGAAATCGTCGGAATGGAATGAAACCAAATCCAACCTGTGCGGAATGGCTCAGAATGATGGAATATGATGATAAATGCCAACTAGACTCCACAATGCCTCTCAAATACCCCTGTACTCGCTATAACATCCATCTGGCTACTCTGGTCATCATAAGTCTCTGTCCTTTGATGATGTCCCAAAGTGGGGACATTACAGGAAAGTGATAATGATATTTGGTTTTTGGATAGTGGTTGCAATAACCACTTGACTGGTAATAAGGATTTATTTTCCTTTATTGATAATAGTATTCAGCCTGAAGTAAAACTGGGAAATGATTGTAAGGTTACAGTTAATGGTAAAGGTGTAGTTCCAGTTTACACTAACAATAATCAAAAAAGAAATATTGATGATGTTTATTTTGTGCCTGGTCTAAAATGCAATCTTATTAGTGTTGGACAACTGATGGAGAAAAAGTACAGAGTATTCTTCAAGAACAAGGTATTTACAATCTATGATAAATTTCCCAACAAACAGTTGATTGCAAGAGTAGAGATGACCAAGAATATGATGTTTCCACTTGTTATGAAAAATGATTTGAGTGGTTCTTTGAATCCTTATAAAGATGGAAGTCTATATGAATCTTGGTTATGGCATTTGAGATATGGTCATTTACATTTTGGTGGCTTAGATCTGTTACAGAAGAAACAAATGGTAAAGGGGTTACCTTGTATTCAGCAATTTGCAAGCTCTTGTAAAAGTTGTATATTTGGAGAACATCACAGAGAGAAATTTGTTTCAGGTGTTTCCTACAGAGAAAAAACTCCATTGGAAATTGTTCACATGGATTTGTGTGGACCTATGAAAACACCTTCTTTGAATGGTAGTGTTTATTTTATGACTTTTATTGATGATTTCAGTAGGAAGACTTGGTTGTATTTGTTGAAACAGAAATCTGAAGCCTTTGATGTTTTCAAGAGGTTTAAGTCTATAGTTGAGAATGAGAGTGGTTGAACCATTAAAATATTAAGGTTTGACAGAGGATCTGAATATAAATTGAATGAATTCATTGAATTATGTGATCTTCATGGAATTAAAAGGCAGTTTACTGCTTGATATACTCCACAACAGAATGGAGTGGCTGAAAGAAAGAATCGGACTATCATGGACATGGCTCGAAGCATCTTGAAAGAAAAACATCTTTCAAATGAATATTGGGGAGATGCAGTTCTTTGCTCTGTTTTTATATTGAATAGAAGTCCGACCAAGACCGTGAGGGATCATGTACCTCAGGAAGCCTGGGATGGTAATCCTTGCAATGTTTCTCATTTCATAATTTTTGGATGTGTTGCATTTGCGCATGTACCTGCAGAAATGAAGAGGAAGTTTGATGACAGAAGCGAGAGATGTATCTTTGTTGGATACAGTGAAGAGTCTAGGGCATACAAACTCTACAATCCCATCACCCAGAAATATGTAATTAGTAGAGATGTTCAATTTAAAGAAGATGAAGCCTGGGATGGAAGTATTGAAAAATCAATTTCAGAGGGAGTTGTGTTACCCCGTGAAGATGATGATGGAGTTGAGCAAGCTGAAGGAGATGGATAGATGGTTCCACATGCACATACGCCTGCAGCAAGAAGTCCAACAAAGCAAGCACTAGATTTTATCCCATCTCAATTTGGAACGTCCAAAAATCATGAGCGTGGTGAACCATCTGGACATGGTGGACATCAAACAGATTCACAAGTAAGTAGTGAATCAAATCCTACTTTAGCTTCATTGAAAAATATATTTAAAGGTTAGAAGACTAGAAGCTTAAGAGAATTATATGATCAGAATGAAGAAGTAGATCAGATTTCAAATTTTGCATTAATGGCATATGATCCTTTAAGTTTTAATGAAGTTGCTAAAGAGGATGTTTGGATAAAAGCAATGGATGAGTAAATTGATTCGATTGAAAGAAATAACACTTGGGATCTTGTCGATTTACCTAAAGGTAAGAAGAACATTGGTGTTAAGTGGGTTTATAAGACTAAGTTGAATGCAGATAGTGAAGTTGAAAAGTACAAGGCAAGACTTGTAGCTCAGGGGTTTAGTCAACAACCCGGTATTGATTACAATGAAACCTTTGCTCCTGTAGCAAGAATTGACACAGTGAGGATGGTCTTAGCTATTGCAGCTCAAAATAGATGGATCATGCATCAGATGGATGTTAAGTCTGCATTCTTGAATGGATGTTTGGAAGAAGAGGTTTATGTAAGAGAACCTTTCGGTTATGAGATTGATAAGAACATAGATAAAGTTTACAAGTTAAGGAAAACTTTATATAGATTGAAGCAGGCATCCAAAGTATGGTATAGAAGGATTGATGAATACCTGATTAGTGTTGGATTCAACAGAAGTCCAAGTGAACCAACTCTGTATACAAAGGTAAACCAGGAAGGTAAAATTTTGATTGTTTGTTTGTATGTTGACGACCTGATTTTTATTGGAGATCTATCTGTAGATGATTTTAAAAATGCCATGAAAACAGAGTTTGAGATGACTGATTTAGAATTGATGAAGTATTTTCTTGGAATTGAAGTGGATCAATCTGATGATGGCATTTTCATTTGTCAAACTAAATATGCAAATGAAGTATTGAACAGGTTTAGAATGTTGAATAGTAAACCAGCTGCAACACCAATGGCAATTGATACCAAACTTAACAGATATGATGAGGGATCATATGTTTTTTTTTTTTTAATGTCTGGAGGAATCAACAACTAGTTGGGCACGTGCTCGCGTTACACGTGGCCATGTTATTCAACTGCTACCACTATAACCTCCAGGTGTGCCCACGAGGCTCCATACGCGACACACATTGTAAGTCGGGGGGAGTTGAACTCGAAACCTCATGGAACTTCATTTTCACGGCACTTGCCAATTGAGCTGCCCCCCGGGGGGCTAGGATCATATGTTGATCCAAATCTGTATAAGAAATTGGTTGGAAGCCTTATGTATTTAACAACAACGAGACCTGATATTATATTTGTTGTAAGTTTAATTTTCAGATTCATGGAGATTCTAAAGAGTACTCATTGGCAAGCACGAAAGAGGATCCTGAGATACATTGTTCAAACAATTGATTTTGGTATCCGATACACATCAAGTTTAAATTTTGATTTGATCGGATATACTGATAGTGATTTTGCAAGTTCCATTGATGACAGGAAAAGCACATCTGGTTATGTGTTCAGTCTTGGATCCAGAGCAGTGGCATAGGCATCAAAGAAACAACCCATAGCGACTTTATCTTCTACTGAGACATAGTATGTTGCAACAACAACAATTGCATGTCAAGTTGTCTGGATGAGAATAATCTTGAATGAATTATTGCATGAGCAGAATGGTGCAACTCAGATTGTCTGCGATAATAAATCTGCCATTGCACTGTCAAAGAATCACGTTTTTCACGAGCAGAGTAAGCACATTGATACTAGGTATCATTTCATTCGAGCGCTGGTAAATGGCAAAGAAATTTCTGTTCAGTTTTGCAGGTCTGAAGAACAATTTGCAGACATATTTACAAAACCTTTGGGAAATGAATTGTTTAAAATTCATAGAGATAGTATTGGGGTCTATAACTTGTAATGTTTTGTTTACAACAATTTTGTTTTACATGTTTTTAGTTTGTTTTTCTCTGAAATGATTAAGAGGAAGTATGTCAGAAAGTAATCATTTCATCGGCTCTGTGTAAACGGTGAATTGGTGGCCGTCTTGACCCTTCAAGACTCGACGATTAACCACCGTTTACAATTTTGTCTTACATTACCTTAAACGGTGGTCGCCTTAACCTTTCAAGGCAACAGAGACCAACACCGCCTTGATTAAATCTTTTAGAAAATCGAAGGGACAATTTTTGAATTTATATTAGTGTTTAAATAACAGAAACTAATTGTAATCCAAATGGATCTTGAAAACATTTTGAATCGAATTCAATATTGTGCATGAGGTATTGTCTCCATTTATATTTTGTTTTTTATTGAGTTTGTAAACTCATTCCTTGATCGAATTCGTTATATTGCTTTCAATTTGAGTAAATAGTAATTATTTGGTTTGTCCCACATTTATTCAGAGTTTACTTATTTAAAAGTGCGTGGAGTTCTTTAGTATCAAAACCCGGAACCTGAAGTGGTGGGCCCAAAGTTTATTCGCGTTTTCCACAATTCTGCAATTGTAGTTTTGTTTTGTTTCCCGAACCCCGATTTACCTCCAGAATACACGCTGAATACATAATGTTGTGTCTTTGCAGCAGATATGAAGGTGGCTGTTGCAGTGAAAATGGTGCAAAGGTCTTTGCAGCAGGTATGAAAGGTGGCAGTTGCTTTGAAAACAGTGCAAAGTTCATGGCATAGGCAAAATCACCATCGATTGATGATATCATTAAAATGGGCACAGAAAACAATCATGGTATATACTATCCCTAATCCTATTGCTACCGATTTAAAAGTAATCAATCATGGTACAGAAAACAATCATGGTATGTACTATCTCTAATCCTGTTGTAAACTTGAAAATAATCTTAAAACATTAAAAATTAGCTTCATGAGATTGTTTTTGAGATTGTTTCTGTTTACTCCAAACTAATGTCAAGTTTAAAAAAAAACAACCTCCATCCTGGAATCCCAACCTAAAAGGCACGGACTAATAATATACACTAACCCATTCAACGAAGTCCGTGAGAAATTATAAGCAACTTTGTAGAAAAAAACCTATCTACAGGAATAATACCCTTAAAACGCCTTCGGACCAATAATCTACACTACTCATTCATTCAACAAAGACCGTGAGAAATTATAAGCGACTTTGTAGAACAAGACCTCTCTATCGGAATAATACCCTAAACCGACTTTAAACTGGGAGACAAGACTGAATATACAGTGTACAGCGTATGGGCTGATTAATGGGCTGTTCATCTTGTCGCATCTCTCGCAATCTTGACCGAATCTAAATTTCCTTTGCCTCTGAGCTCTGTGCTTTGCTGATGTCTCAGATATTCGCCATACAGCATGGATTTATACAATGGTGGGTGAGTTTCATCTATTAGTTGGGGAGCAGGAAATATTGGAGCATCCATAGCAGGCCCATTTGGTGCTGCAATTGAAATTCTTGTTTTCTCTGCGTTCACGACAGCTCTGTGCTCCACGCTCTTGTATCTCCCATTGCTCACAATCTGTCAATGAAAATAAAAAACAAAAGAAGCTACTCAAATTAATAATCTGATGTCTCTATCATTGCACAAATCTTTAAAAAAAAACCAAAAAATAATTCACCTCCATATGTTCACCAACGTTCACAACTAAGGTATTGGGAGAGGGCTCAACGGCCACCCAACGCCCATCATGCCGCACTTGCAGACCCCCCACCTCGTTTTGCAATAAAATATTGAGGCCACCTTGATCAGAATGGGGTGCAAAGCCCATGGTTTGGTCTGGCTCTGGACACCGGGGATAGAAGTTTAGTACACTCAGTTGAATACCATCTTTGAAGACCGTTGGTATGTAATCTGACTTCAGTCCCAAGCTTTCAGATATTGCTGCCATCAATCTCAGAGCTAATCTCCTGGTTTCTTTGAAGTATTCTCCTGCAACCTCTCTACGGCCATAGAGGTGATTACCATAAGTGCTGGGCTCATTGAAAATTAACGAAATAAATCAAATGTTGGATCGAGATCATACCTGTAATTTGGGGGATTATCGGGTGTGTGCAGTTGAGGATAAGAGAAATGCTTTAAATAGTCTCTCCAATTGAAAAACTTGTCCACTTTCACATTGTAGCTTGTGCCATATCTTACCGGATTCAGCACGTCTTCGCTCTCATACTTTAACTTCTCTTCTGAGGAGAGGGAGAAGAATTGATGGGCTGCATCTAACATACTGGAAATCAGAGATTCCTGAATGCCATGATTAACTACCTGCTCCGAAGAAAACTTATTAGCACGTGCTTTCCCTTTAAAATACAAGCTAGAGGACAAATGATGAGGGGCAGCGTAATTCATCCACCCTAAGTCTGTTTGTGTGTTGTATAATGCTGGTGGGTGGATTTTATAGTCCAATTTTGGGTGTTGTATAATGCTGGTGGGTGGATTTTGTAGTCCAATTTTGTGTGTTGTATAATGCTGGTGGGTGGATTTTACACTCCAATTTTTGTGTTGCTCTGTTTGTTGTATAATGCTGGTGGGTGCATTTTACAGTCCAACTATAACCAGAAATGCAAAATGAATGTAAAAATCACTTAAATTCTCAATTTTATCATTTTAAAATTGTAATTTAAATATGATTTGTGACTTTTGAATCAATAGAGATGATCATAATTACAATTTAAATAATAAATTGATTAAATAAAGAAATATTTTATTCATCTAATTTCAATTAAATCAACTAAAACTACTGTAAATATGAGGATTTAATTGTTTCACAGAAGACGCCCAGAAATTGGTGCTTTCTGATTGCAACGACATCAAATAAAAGTAAGGTACTCTATAGATCTGGTAGAGGATTTTCTGGTGCTGATATAAATTGATTTCAACTCATAATTCATTATGTGAATTTGAACTAAAATGTATCTAGGCAAACTTAGGGTTAAAACAACAAAGCTGGGATTTGTCTTTATTACCCGAAAGAAACCCCAATCTGCACACGCCTGAGCGAGACACTTGATTGCCTCCAGTCGTTCCTCTGGGGATTTATCCAGGGCAGACACATCTATGATTGGTATATTTTCACCTTCTGTGACTTCTGCTGCTGACGGGCGGCTATCCTGTGGGAACACATATTTAATCGGCACTGAATTCAAAGCACCAGAGTCGGCCATATATTTCACGCCCTTCATGTAATCGTATTCATCAACATTCTTGGTGGATTCAGACATGGAAGTAGCCATGGAAGCACCAGACAGCAATATACTAGCTTTGCATTCAATATTTCAGAACATTTCTGTAGCTTAGCTGGGATCTTCTACCTTTTTTATGCTACTATATCTCCTTTCTGTCCATTCTAAATCAGAAATTGTACAGCTCAGTCTACTATTCATGGGGTGAGATCATTGTATACGTAGCTCAGTCTACTATTCATGGGGTGAGATCATTATATACGTAGCTAAAGGCTGGACAGAATATAATTCAGAAAGAGACGGAGAGGGTCCCCTCATCACATCATTTGTATCTGTACAATCCCGACATATTTATGGCGATTCTTTATCTTTAGCGTCGCCATTGGTGCTTGCTTCGATTCCTGGTTGATTCAAAGAATCCAGACGCATCGATATGATATCGAAATTTGTCTGCATGATATCCAAATTTGTCTGCATTAACAGTTTCAAACAAAACTTGATTTACAATTACACAGAATTGTACCACAAACAAGTGCACCAACCCTACTATGCATCAACAATGCACCTTAATCTTAATCTGTATCAAACCATGTACCATATCATGTGTCAACCATGCACATCAACCATGTAAATTATCATGTACCAATCCTGTACCATACCATACATCATAACAAATGTCTCAACCATATAATATATCACTCAATCATATCATACTCCATGTACCAATATAACCAAGACATGTATAAAAAAATGTACCTCAAAAAGTATACCTCAACCATGCACCTAAGATGTGCCTAAGCATCTGTCAATACCTCTCAAGCATGTACCATACCATCACCAAGCATAAGATACTATCACATAAATGTAACTCTTAAGAATTATCTATATTTCGCATGATACTCCACATTTCTCAACAACCTGGTACCAACATACTTTCACAACTTTTCACAAGCCCTTTTACATATACACGACTTTCTCTTCTACTAAGTGTGTGTAAAGGCGCTTTCCTCCACTACATACATCTCACGATGCTTCTTTATTCATGTACATGACCTATGCCCACGTATGTATGCTAAGTGTTGTTCTTCAACCCGCGTTGTATGCAAGTAGCCCATGAGATTCAACCTCAGATTCACTAATAGATTTGCAAAAAGATAAACTATAACTTTCACAAGATAGATATTCAATGTAAGTGTGTGTAAATGAGAGACTCTTTGAGGTGTATTTATGCTAATTCTACCTAACCTCTTTTCTTATTTTAGGGGTTTCTTGTTTCAACCACTTTACTTTTTCTAACCAACTAGGGGCTTCTAATTTTACAAGGCCATATCTCCCTAACCATGAGGAACCACATGGTGTTCCACATATCACCAAAAACTACATGACAAGTTCTATCCATCTATGAGGGTGTTGCATCCATTTACACTGTCTTTCATGTCCGTATTCCTCATTCAATGTTGGGTGCCAAAACCAATCCTCTAGGGCTACATGTAGACTATATCTAATATCAAACTTAGGATTAAGATTCATCTTTATTACCCAAAAGAAACCCCAATCTGATTGGCTACAGTCGTTCCTCCGAGGATTTATCCAGGGCAGACACATCTATGATTGATATACTTTCACCTTTTGCAACTTCTGCTGCTGACGGGCGGCTATCCTGTCGGAACACATATTTAATTGGCACTAAACTCAAAGAACCAGAGTCGTCCATATATTTCACGCCCTTCATGTAATCGTATTCATCAACATTCTTGGTGGATTCAGACATGGAAGTAGCCATGGAAGCACCAGACAACAATATACTAGCTTTGCATTCAATATTTCAGAACATTTTTGTAGCTTAGTTGGGATCTTCTACCTTTTTTATGCTACTATATCTCCTTTCTGTCCATTCCAAATCAGAAATTATACAGCTCAGTCTACTATTCATGGGGTGAGATCATTGTATACATAGGTAAAAGTTGGACATAATATAATTCAAAAAGAGACAGAGAGGGTCCCCTCGTCACATCATTTGTATCTGTACAATCCCGACATATTTATGGTGATTCTTTATCTTTAGCGTCGCCATTGGTGCTTGCTTCGATTCCTGATTGATTCAAAGAATCCAGACGCATCAGATATGATATCGAAATTTGTCTGCATTAACAGTTTCAAACAAAACTTGATTTACAATTACACAGAACTGTACCACAACAAGTGCATCAACCATGCACCAACCCTACTGTGCATCAAACATGCACCTTAACCTTAACCTGTACCAAACCATGTGTCTCAACACCAAACCATGTACCATCCCATGTGTCAACCATGCACATCAACCATGTACATTATCATGTATCATACCAGGTACCAATCCTGTACCATACCATGTACCAACCATGCACCATAACAACTGTCTCAACCATATAATATATCACTCAATCATGTCATAATCCATGTACCAATATAACCAAGACATGCATCAACAATGTACCTCAAGAGATATACCTCAACCATGCACCTAAGATGTGCCTCAAGCATCTGTCAATGCCTCTCAAGCATGTACCATACCATCACCAAGCATAAGATACTATCACATAAATGTAACTCTTAAAAATTATCTATATTTCGCGTGGTACTCCACATTCCTCAAAAACCTGGTACCAACATACTTTCACAACCTTTCACAAGCCCTTTTACATATACCCAACTTTCTCTTCTACTAAGTGTGTGTATAGGCGCTTTCCTCCACTACATCTCATGATGCTTCTTTATTCATGTACATGACCTATGCCCACGTATGTATGCTACGTGTTGTTCTTCAACCCGCATTGTATGCAACCTGTCCTTCTGTAGCCCATGAGATTCAACCTCAAATTCACTAATAGATTTGCCAAAAGATAAACTATAACTTTCACAAGATAGATATTCAATGTAAGTGTGTGTGTGTAAATGAGAGACTCTTTGAGGTGTATTTATACTAATTCTACCTAACCTCTTTTCTTATTTTAGGGGTTTTTTGTTTCAACCACTTTACTCTTTCTAACCAACTAGGGGCTTCTAATTTTACAAGGCCATATCTCCCTAACCATGAGGAACCACATGTTGTTCCACATATCACCAAAAACTGCACGACAATTTCTATCCATCTATGAGGGTGTTGCATCCATTTACACTGTCCTTCATGTCCATATTCCTCATTCAATGTTGGGTACAAAAACCAAACCTCTAGGGATACATGTAGACTATATCTAATATCAAAATTAGGGTTAAGATTCATCTTTATTACCCGAAAGAAACCCCAATCTGATTGCCTCCAGTCGTTCCTCCGAGGATTTATCTAGGGCAGACACATCTATGATTGATATACTTTCACCTTCTACGACTTCTGCTGCTAACGGGCGACTATCCTGTGGGAACACATATTTAATCGGCACTGAACTCAAAGAACCAGAGTCGGCCATATATTTCACGCCCTTCATGTAATTGTATTCATCAAC
The DNA here is from genome assembly GCA_009831015.1 of Picea engelmannii. Taxonomy (NCBI): domain Eukaryota; kingdom Viridiplantae; phylum Streptophyta; class Pinopsida; order Pinales; family Pinaceae; genus Picea; species Picea engelmannii. Next base: position 8,051 of record ML830569.1, on the reverse strand, counting down.
ATTCTTGGTGGATTCAAACATGGAAGTAGCCATTGAAGCACCAAACAACAATATACTAGATTTGCATTCAATATTTCAAAACATTTTTGTAGCTTAGCTGGGATCTTCTACCTTTTTTATGCTACTATATCTCCTTTCTGTCCATTCTAAATAAAAAATTGTACAGCTCAGTCTACCATTCATGGGGTGAGATCATTGTATACATAGCTAAAGGCTGGACATAATATAATTCAGAAAGAGACGGAGAGGGTCCCCTTGTCACATCATTTGTATCTGTACAATCCCGCCATATTTATGGTGATTCTTTATCTTTAGCATCGCTATTGGTGCTTTCTTCGATTCATGGCTGATTCAAAGAATCCAGACGCATCGGATATGATATCGAAATTTGTTTGCATGATATTGAAATTTGTTTGCATTAATAGTTTCAAACAAAAATTGATTTACAATTACACAAAGTATTGCAAAACTGTACCACAACAAGTGCATCAACCATGCACCAACCCTACTGTGCATCAACCATGCACCTTAACATGTACCAAACCATGCATCAACCTTGCATATCAACACCAAACATGTACCATTTCATGTGCCAACCATGCACATCAACCATGTACATTATCATGTATCATACCATGCACCAATCATGTACCATACCATGTACCAACCATGCACCATAGCAAGTGTCTCAACCATGTAATATATCACTCAATCATGTCATACTCCATGTACCAATATAACCAATACATGCATCAACAATGTACCTCAAGAGATATACCTCAACCATACACCTAAGATGTGCTTCAAGCATGTGTCAATGCCTCTCAAGCATGTACCATACCATCACCAAGCATAAGATACTATCACATAAATGTAACTCTTAAAAATTATCTATATTTCAACGTGGTACTTGTAATACTGACCTGTAACTCAAGTCTTCCACATTCCTCAACAACCTGGTACCAACATACTTTCACAACCTTTCACAAGCCCTTTTACATATACATAACTTTCTCTTCTACTAAGTGTGTGTATAGGTGCTTTCCTCCACTACATCTCACGATGCTTCTTTATTCATGTAATTGATCTATGCCCACGGATGTATGCTACGTGTTTTTCTTCAATTCGCATATGTATGCGACCCGTCCTTCTGTAGCCCATGTATAACCTCAGAAAACTAGGGTTGGCAGTTTTCTGCAACTCCAAAGCTTTCGCTCCTTCAGATCTTTTCTCCTCAAACTTGATACGTGAGATTCAACCTCAGATTCACTAATAGATTTGCCAAAAGATAAACTATAACTTTCACAATATAGATATTCAATGTAAGTGTGTGTGTGTGTGTGTGTAAATGAGAGACTCTTTGAGGTGTATTTATACTAATTCTACCTAACCTCTTTCCTTATTTTAGGGGTTTCTTGTTTCAACCACTTTACTCTTTCTAACCAACTAGGGGCTTATAATTTTACAAGGCCATATCTCCCTAACCATGAGGAACCACATGACATTCCACATATCACTGAAAATTGCACGACAAGTTCTATCCATCTATGAGGGTGCTGCATGAATTTACACTATCCTTCATGTCCATATTCCTCATTCAATGTTGGGTACCAAAACCAAACCTCTAGGGCTACATGTAGACTACATCAAATGCTCCCTACTAACTCATCATCAATATTGATTATACAAATGGAAATCACTTGTCTCTTCCAAGAATCTCATCCACATCTTGGACCTCTCCTAGGATTGCCATCAATCGCTAAGGGTTAACATCAATGACCACCAATTGTCCAAACCAATTGTCCAACAATCTCCTCCTTTGGCATTGATGAAAATGCTTAGAAATGGAAAAACTCATTCTCATTCTTCCCCTATGATCACCGTTCATCATCAATGTTTCTATCTCTCCCCTTTTGACATCATTGGCAAAGGGTATCTCTCCTCAGGGAATCTCCCCTATCTTCATGTCTTTTTTCTTTCTCTTTACATGTTTCCAAGTTCCTCTTCTCTCTAGCAAAGAGTGACTCCCTTTGGGGTTGTGCCCCCTATCTTCATGCATATGTTCTTTCTCTCCATTTTTCACAAAAATGGATAACTCCCCCTGTCGATATGTCTCCTTCTATCATTGTACCTTCTATAATAAATCATGGGTAAAATAATAGCTCCCCTTGTGGGTATGTCTCCTTGTTTGTATGCTACTAATATTCCTTTCTGGATCTCTCTCTCTGATGACTTGAATTCTCCGCAGGATGTTGTGTAGAATGATGTAGGGCTACTTGTACATGTTTCATTTCCTCTCTTCCAGTGTTTCTTATTGTCCATTAGAGCTTCCTCTTGAAATTAAATGACATATATAAAAAGAATTCATTACTTGATTTCTTCAATAACTTATCATGTTCACTTGATCACATTGTTCAATGATTTCCTTCTGATGATATAGCTTTTGTTGGCGATTTCTCTTTCCCTGTTATTTTTTTCCTTTTATTGTTTTTCCTTTCTATGACTAACTAATTCCACTGATTCAAATTGTAAATATGTTGCTATGCATTTGAACCGTGTTTCCTATATCTGCTAAGAATCTCACAAATCCATCTCTATCCATATGTCAGAAATTATCCATAACCTTGCTACTCAAATGTCGACAATGTTGACCCATTTGTCACTAAACTATTATGAAGGCTTCACTTGGATATTCTACAACTGACCATCACATGTTCCTATTTATCATATTGAATAAAATATGTCCATTGATCTTCTCTATCTGAAAACCAAACTCTGTGTCTCTATAATAACCTGTACTGAAGATATCTCTCCCTTAGTACAATCATAAACTTCTTCCTATGTAACTACCAACTAACAACTATGAGGGAACACTACTTCTCAATCTATCAATATGTTACTATGTAATTATGCTATCTAACTTCTTTGAATCTGTCTCTGTAATCACTTCTTACATCTTGAAATATCATACTACTGCACTGATTCCCCATGTTTAATATTCATATTTACTGGGAGTCTCCAAGCAAGATGGCTCAAAAAAATACTCTCTCTCATGCCGAGTAATATTCCTCTTTGTTTGTAGACTCATCATCTTTCTGAACTATGACTTCTTCCTTTCTTCCCGTGTATTGATCTTACACTACAATTCTTGAAAGTACAAGCTCTTGAACCTGTAAATCCTGCAATCTCCGGGACTTGGTTTTTATTCACATGTTCTTCTTGTATTTTATTTCTTCTCCAAACCTTCCTATATACGTCATCTTTCTTTTTCCTTGTACATTTGTCTTCATCTCGTACTATTTCCAATCCCGAGAGTATGAGTTCTAGGTGTCCTTCATTCATCTGATCTTCATTTTCATGTTTTTGTTTTCTTTTCCAAACATTCTTATATCTGATATCGATGTTATTTATTAAAGAAGTATACATCATTCTTCTATAATCACGAGCTATGTGTCCATAGTTATGGTACTTGTAACATTCAATGTCATGTGGGGCCACATAAGCTTTTCTTGTTTGAACATGTTTTTCATATGCTCTGCAATCTGCAATCTCATTTCCAAAGTTAGTACAATAAAAATAATGACCATAAAATAACTTTACATACCTCGGAGTGAATGATATTTTTTGTTGTGTAGTCCTTATAAATCTTTTCCTTGGTTGATCAAGATCTTCTCTTCTGTGGATCTCTTCATCATGGTTGAAGCTTCTTTGTTGCCTGAATGCGGTAGGTCTTATTGAAGATGTATCTCTATTATACTCATTCTTCTTTGATTCTTGTTGACCATGACTCTTTCCTTTGATTACTTCTTCATAACTCTTACTCTTTTATTCATTCTTCTTTTCTAATAACCTGGATGGCTTCTCGTTAACATTTTCTACGGATGATGTGGATGTTTCTATCTCTTCAACATTCTTGCTAAGCTTGGTGATTTTAACTCTTAATGTGGCATCTTCTTCTTCAATATTTTCAACCTCTTCTTCTTTCTTCATCATCTGAATCTTCATGCCTTCTTCTATTCACTTTTCTTATTCAAGTTGGATCTTCAAGAAGATGATTTGTTTTTCAAGTCTTATTTCTTCTTGACTAAATTCTGCTTCAAGCTAATCTAAGTCATCAGTTCTTTCCTTAAGACGGTCTGTCAATATATTCTCTCTATTTTACTCTCCTTCCTTTTGTGTTGCTATTTTGATTTCCAAACATTGCTTTTGATCCTTGAGAGCTTCTTCAATCCTTCTAGCTTCTTCTAGTTGATCCTTTAACATCATGATCATCTGCTCTACTTCTTTGGATTTGGAGTTATAAGATTCTTCTTTCTTCAACATCTAATTGCTCATTACTTCTTTTGTTCGCTTTGATTTTTAAAGTTGGATATGCAATGTGATTATTTCATCTTCAAGTTCTCTTTCTTGTTGACTAAAATATGCTTCATGATTCTTTTTCTTTCCAATCTCAGGATTGTCTTATATTTCATCGGTATTTTCTCTCTCATCACTTTAAATATTAAAATAAGCGCATTCAATTTAAAGATGTTTGCACTATTCACAATTAAAGAAAAATAACTCACTTATGTTAACTACACACTCTTCTTCTTTTGAATTTTCCTGACATGATGAGCATCTTACCTCTTGTTTTCTACCTGCATCTTCTTTAGAAATATTTGACTCTATGATGGGAAAAGAATATATATTATGTAACTTATTCCACAGTTTTTTAGCTAATGAACATTTTATCACTTTGTCCTTTACTGAATCAAGTAATATTTCCATGATGAAATCCATTGTTATTTTGCTATTCTTCTTCAATTCCTTCTTGGTTGTAGTATTTGGTTTCTTTTAACCATTATATCCTGTAACAATTGAATAGGAAATACCATATCCCTGTGCCTACAATTTTTTTTTGTTATGCTCCATATCTCATACACTAGACCACTTTGACCATCAAACATTGGTACTTCATTCTGATCCAGATGGATCTCGGTGGCCATCCACCTTTTCCACTGAATCACCATTTCGAGTCCATGGTTTTGATAAACCGTGGCATTCACCATTTTGATGGGGAATAGAATGTAATTCCATATTCATTTGTTAATTATAGACATCATGTAATGGTCTTATGTGTGTGCCTACAACATAGAATTAATGCACCAGATCCCATTATAACTCCACAGTTAAGCGATCTAGGGATAGAGTAGAACTGGGATGGGTGACTTCCCACGAAGTCCTGATATTTTACATGCCTATGGAATTTTATAAACTTAGTCCAATTTATCCCACATGCATCATGAGAATTGTTCTCCTCTCCCTCTCTCATATATAATTGAGGTGAAAGAGGCCATTTCATAATGCAATGGAGTGTGATGTAAAGCTTCTTATGAATAAAGTATAGCCAACATCTCTTTATTTTTAGAGATAAGCTACCCTATTTTTCCAGTTTGTGTTCTACAATGTTTTTCTATCTTATTCAGTAACAGAAGTTGGGTTTCACTGTATTTTTTTGTCTCTTCTATATTTTTTTGTATTTCATTGTTATATCTCGATTATATTTCTTCCTTCATGTTGTTCTCAAAATAATTCGGATCAGTGGTATCAAAGTAGGTCCCTGATGAGGTCAGGGTACAGAGAGATCTAGTTTCACTTGAGGACAACTATTCTCACTAGCCTAAACGACCTCCCATGGTGGAAGAAAAGAGAGATGACAAAGAAGGATATTCTTTCAGGATGTTTCTCAAGGAAGCCCTCATGCGACATAGGAACGAGATAATGGACAAATTTTCTCAGATCCTTCGAAGACGATCGATGGCAGTAGCTGAGACATCTTAGAAAAGAATCCATTTTCCAAGTGTGACACCCTTCAAGGTACAAATTAGTTTTGATATCCCCTTATTTGAAGGCCAAATAGATGTAGATGCTCTAGAAAAATGGTTGAATATGCTAGAAGGTTATTACTTTGTCCAAAAAAAAATTGACAGTGAAAAGATCACCTTTGCACTCCTTAAATCCCTTCCCCATGTCAGATATTGGTGGGAAGGTTACTGGGAGAGGTACACCACAGATGAATCTACACTATTGGGAGAGAACCCACTTGGGAAGCCTTTGTAGATGACCTAAAGGAGGAGTTCTACCCTATTAGAAACTATGATGAACAATACATGAGATGGACAACTCTGCGTCAGAAAAGAGATCAGGGAGTGCTAGAGTACACCGACATCTTTCATACCTTTCACTCAAATATGGGTATTAAAGACTCTGAGCGACACCTGGTTTTAAAGTACCGCAGTGATGTACACAGGTACATCCAAACAAAGATGGATTTTCTAGACATATCCTCATTGGGAGTTTCTTATCGATATGTAGTCAAAATTGAGAAGAAATTCAAGAAATAGAGTACGTGGGAGAAGCATGGAAAAGGAAACTCTAACTCACATAATGAAGGATAGAGAAAGAAAGGCCAACCTCAAGAGAGCTAGCTCCACATGCAGGCACAGAAGGTTAACAAGAAGTCTAGGAAAGACACCAGAAAGTGGTGTGAGTTCCACAATAGCCCTTGGCATAACAATGATGAACGTCACTCAATACGGTCATTGGCGGCCAAGCTCAAAGATAAATATCCAAACCCCAACTTGGACCCTGATTCAAAAAATGCTAAAAGGAGACAGTTCATTGATGCAGAACCCCACTATTGTCACAACTACAACAATCCAACTAGAAGATTCTTCCATTCACAAATGTGGGTGAAGGGGACCCCACTACATTTTATTGTTGATAGCGGAAGCCAAAAGACCATCATCCTAGTAGACGTTTTCAGGAAGTTGGATTTTCCAACAACACCACACCTGCATTGATACAACATTGGGTGCCTTCGTCAGGGTCAATATCTTTGTGTCATCCAACAATGTCACTTGTATTATGACATCAAGCCCTTTCAGGATGAGGTATTATGTGATGTTTCCACAATAGAAGTCTCTGATGTTTTATTAGACCAACCATATATGTGAATGCATCATGCTATTTACAAGTCTCGAACCCATAGTGTCATTGTTACTTTGGGGGGTCAACTATACAAGATACCAGAGGTAGTTTCAACTATTGTCCCACCAAAACAATGCCACAAAGTAATCTCTCATACTACAAAGTTTATCCTCTTCACAATCTGATCAGAAGGTGAACATAAGGACACTGCAACCACTCCAGCCTCATCCTAGGACCTTTCTATCTAGTAGAAGCAGATTGAAAAGATTGTAGAAGAGTACCAAGATGTTCTTGTTGCACCTACGAGGTTGCCTCCACACTGCCCATTCAAGGAATGTTATAACAGGACCCTTCATACTCTTCATGTTGCATATTCACTGAAAGAGTCCTCCCACACTCAGGTAGATCATCCAGCTAGACTGTTTGAATGGATCCAACCCCTCCAACAACAAGTTCATGAAATCCTTCCACAAGCTAAGCAGGACAACTTCTTCAGTAAGGAAAGAAATGCACCAAGCTTCATATTTAGAAGAATTCTCCCTGTCTCCCAAGGGAACTTGACGCAATGGGGACCATTGCTTCCTAAGGGGGGAGGAATGATCCAGATGAATGTCGGTGGACATCCACCTTTTCCACTAAATCACCATTTTGAGCTTGTGGTTTTGATAAACCATGACATTCACCCTCTTGATGGGGAATAGAATGTAATGTCATCTTCATTTGTTAATTGTAGACAAAATGTAATGGTATTATGTACATGCCTACAACATAGCATTAATGCACTGTATCCCATTACAACTTCGCAGTTAAGCGTGCTTGGGATAGAGTAGTGCTGGGATGGGTGACTGCACGGGAAGTCCTAGTATTTTACATGCCTATGGAATTTTATAAACTTAGTCCAATTTATCTAAAATGCATCATGGGAATTGTTCTCCTCTTACTCTCTCATATATAATTGAGGTGAAGGAGGCCCTTTAAGCATGCAATGGAGTGTGATGTAAAGCTTCTTGTGAATGAAGCGTAGCCAACATCTCTTTCTTTTTAGAGATAAGCTACCCCATTTTTCCAGTTTGTGTTCTACA
>ML830568.1:42733-55926 GCA_009831015.1 Picea engelmannii | reverse complement strand
AATGGATTACAATGAGGCTCCATAGGCCCTTTTCATATTACTCATGAATGCCAAAACCCTAGACATCCAAAAACCTAACCTTAGAAGGTGAAACGCCAAAAGTCATGTGGGCCCTATGGGTAAGTTGGTGTAATTTGGTACCTCAACTTCCTAGGGTCATAACTTTTGCATACGATCTTCGTTTTAGGTGCGTGATATCCCGTTGGAAAGGTATTTCAGAGAACTACACATTTCGCCCTCAGACTGTGACTCTATCTATAGTCTAACTATGGCGAGCCAAAAAAACAATGTTTAGGGCCCCAAAACAGCCTTGAAAGTACAACAAGATGTGTTGACATGAAAACATACAAAATAGGCCAGTTGGATTAGGTGAGAGGCCACCTGTATCCACCTAAAGAATGTGTGAGGCTTCAGACAGCCCCAGAACTGTAGAACTCACAATTATAAAGTAGTACAGAAAGATGTGCTGAACAAAAACAGACATGAGGGGCCAGTTGGAATAGGTGGGTGGCCACCAATATCAATCTTGATCAATCCTCCCCCCTTAGGAAGCAATGGTCTCCATTGCGTTGAGTTCCCCCATCAGGTGTGGAAACTTGTGTTGGATTTGGCCCCGGGTGAGCCACTTGCCTTGGTGTAGGAGTTGCCCGCCCTTCACAACCCGATAAAGTTGGATCTGTTGCTGGAGAGTGCCCTTTACCTATGTGTCCACTATTTGATCGGTGGATGTTTATTCCATGCAGTCAGGGTTGAGCTCTGTTGGTGTTAGTTGTTCGACGATCTCAGAGGTGTCCAAAAACGGTGGAAAATATGGCCAAAGGAGGTCCACATTGAATATTGGATGCAGACCAAGGAAGGGTGGAGTGTTGAGCTCAAAAGCATTGTTACCCACAACCTTGGTGATAGTGTAAGGCCCATAACGAAGTGGCCGAAGCTTTTGATGGGGCCTGGTGAGACGTTCCTTCTGCAAATGTAACCAGACTTTGTCGCCAACCTGAAACTGGTGTGGTACCCTATGTTTATCATGGCGCTGCTTGTACTTAGCATTGGATTTCCGCAAAATCTCTTGTACCTATTGGTGGATGTGTTGAATCCGCTCAATGAATACGGTGGCTTTGTCTATCGCAGACTAATCAGGGGAAGAGTCTATTTGTGTGGTGGCAAGAGGAAATGCAACATCAATGGGTCCCAAGGGTTTGAATCCCAGACCCACCTGAAATGGGCTATGGTCGGTGGAACTATGGAGAGCCCTGTTGTAACTGCGTTGGACATATGGGAGACTCTCATCCCATGTACGAGGATGCTTAGAATTGTACATGCACGGAATGTGCACAATCATCCAATTGACAACCTCGGTTCGGCCATCGATTTGGGGATGGAAAGAAGTGGATTTTGTGAGCTTGGTGTCCAATAGAGACCAGAGACTCGACCAAAAAGTGTTGAGGAACCTGATGTCGCGGTTGAAGATGATGGTCTGTGGTATCCCAAAGTGAACCCAAACTCGTTCGAAGAAGAGCTTGGCAGTTTAGGTCATTGTGACAGTCTTCTTATAGGCTGTGAGTGGCCATCTTCGAAAACCAATCAACGACTACAAACACGCAGTCATTTTCGTGCTTGGTGGATGACAAACCAGACATGTAATCCATGGAGATGGACTCCCATGGCTTTTCAGGAATAGGAAGAGGGGTGTATAAGCCTTGCTTCTTGATGGTCGGCTTGGCAATGGCACAGGCAGTGCATGATCTGATATACTTGATGATGTCCAGTCGAATTTTTGGCCAATAAAAATGTTTCTGAAGGATAACCACAATTTTCTCTACGCCAAAATGTCCTTCCACCCGACTGTAGTGTGCTTCCCAAATCAGCTTTGCACGCTCACTTGTAGGAAAACAGAGATGGCCCAGGTGGCATAAGAGTCCACCCTAAATGTGAAAATCGGTGACAATGGCACCTGTACCCAAGAGTTGATATGTGGTGGCGAAGTCCGGATCTTGTTGGTAAAGTTGGGGCCACTTCGATGTTTCATGTCCACAGGAATGGAGCACAGTGGTAAGTGCAGCCACAGGAGGTTGACTGAGGCAGTCAACAACACGATTGGAGATACTTGTCTTATGGTTGATGTTGAGATGGAACTGCAGCAGGTAGGTGGACCACTTCTGATGGTGGTCGTTCTACAATTTCCTATGTGTATGAACTACAAAGGCTTGTGATCAGTGTGTATGATCATCTCTGTCCCCATAATGTAATGTTTCCATTGACAACAGGCTTCTACAATGGAATACATTTCCTTGTCATAGGTGGGGTATTTATGGACAATATCAGAGAGTGTCTCACTATGGTATGCCACCGGATGCCTGTGCTGAGTGAGAACTACACCCACAACATAGTCAGATGCATCAATATCAATCTCGAATGGTTGTTGCAGATCGGGCAAGGAGAGTACTAGAGCTTAGCACAAACGATGTTTCAGATCTTCAAATGCTCGTTGTTGCTCCTTCCCCCACATGAAATTGGCTCTACCACCACCCTTGGTCACCTGGTTGAGGGCCCAGGCAATATGGGAGACTCCCAACACGAACCGTCGGTAAATATTGGCGAGTCCTAAGAAGCTTCGAAGCTCGGCTAGTGTGGTTGGGGCTGGCCAGTCACAGATGACTTGGATATTAGCTGGATCAACATGTACCCCATGCTCATCAACAATGTAGCCTAGGTATTGGACCCTGGTCATGCCAAAAGAACATTTTTTCAAGTTGGCATAAAACTTTTATTGCCGCAGAGTGCTCCAAACCTACTGAATATGCCACATGTGCTCTTCCCACGTTCTGTTGAAGATGAGGATGTCATCCAAATATACTACCACAAAGGAGTTGGTGAAGGGTCTCAATACATCGTCCATCAACCTCATGAAAGTGGTTGGTGAATTTGTTAAGCCAAAGGGCATGACTAGCCATTCGTAGAGACCTTCCTTAGACTTGAAGGTTGTCTTCCAGACATTCGTTGGTTCGATGGGAACCTGGTGGTAGCCAGACTTCAGGTCAATCTTGTTGAAGAACTTTGTCCCCTTGAGTTGGTCAAGAAGGTCATCAATCCTGGGAATGGGATAGCGGTTCATGACTGAGGTTTGGTTTAAGGCTCTGTAATCAATGCAGAGTCGCCAAGTCACATCCTTCTTCTGCACCGGTACAATCAGGCTTCCGCAAGGGGACGAGTTGGGTCTGATGTGCCCCTTTTGAAGAAGCTCTTAGATCTGACACTTCCACAAATATGGTTGTTCTAAAATAACATCACAAACTTCAAGGGGAGCAATATCACACAATACCTCATCTTTGAAAGGCTCGATGTCGTAGGACAGACAACATTGTTGGTTGACACGAAGATATATTCCTTGACGAAGCCAGTCGATGGTGTAGGGTTGCGGGTGTGGTGTCATTGGCAGGTTTAGCTGCTTGACGACCTTTGCTGAAATCAAGTTCTTCTAAATACCGTTGTTAATAATGAAGTGAATTAGAGCCCTCTTGACTCACATCTGCGAGTGAAAGAGGCATTCCCCTTCCTCTGGTTCTTCTGGTTTGTTTGGCCGGACTTTAGTGGTAGCGACTGTGGCACTAGGTTCAACATCGATAATCCGCTTCCCTCCTTCAACATTTGACTCGAAATTAGAATCAACCTCTGACTTGGAAGCCTTCAGCTCGGCCACGAGGGACTGCATGGAGCGACATTCGTTGGTGTTGTGCCAAGGACTTTTATGGTACTCACACCATTTTTCCGTGTCCTTCTTTCTCTTGTCATTGCCCTTCTTGTGTTGCGGCTTGGACGGATTGTCCTGAGGGTGACCATCGCGACTTGGTCCCCTGCTGTGTGGATTGGGGTTTCCTTTTCCCTACTTCGGCTGTGAGGGGTTTGCAGATCCAAACTCTCATTGTTTCTGCTTAAATTTCTGCTCGATCTTGACAGCGTATCTATAAGTTGTGCCCAATGAGGCATTGTCCAAGAACTCCATTTTTGTTTGAAATTATCTATGCAAACAATCGTTGTATTTGAGCACCAAATGATGCTTAGAATCTTTGATACCCAATTTGGTGCGGAGGGCATGTAAAATATTGGTGAAGTCTGGTACTGTCTGGTCCCTTTCTTGACGTAGGGTGGTCCATCTGGTGTACTAGTCCTCGTAGCTTCCAACAGGGTAGTATTGTTCTTTAATGGTGTCCCGGAAGGAATCCCATGTAGGGGTCACCACAAAAATTGTAGATTCTTCCACTGCACTTTTCTCATAGTAGGTATCCCACCAGTCTTTAACATGGGGAACAACCTTGAGGAGTGCAAAAGTGATCTTTTCCCGATCGAAAAAATTGTGGACTGAAAAATATCCTTCGAGCAGATTTAACCATTTATCTACAACATCTGCATCTATCAGTCCTTCAAATAATGGAGTATCAAAATTTACTTGTACCTTGAAGGGGGTTGCATGGCCACCTAATGAAGATGCTTCTCCTGTGGGCAACCGTCGAAGGATCTGTGTGAAGTTGTCCATCATTTTGTTCCTTTGTCATGCGAGGGCTTCCTCGAGCAACATTTTAATAGGATCTCCTGCTCCATCATCTTTCTTTTCATCTCCCATGGGTTGTTGTCGGGCTCGGCGTGGCTGATCTGGTAATGGCTTGATTGGTTCGAGTCCCAACTTCTTGTACCCAAACCTTGTCGGGGACATGCACAAAGAAAAATAAATGAAAAACAAACTGCTCTGATACCACTGCTCCGGATTTAGGAGCGGAACGAACTGATTATTGACTAAATACCATAAACACAGAGATAGGAAGCATAACACAAATATTCAGTGAACAATATCTTCTATTAAATAATGAAATAGGCTGAAACTGTAAAACTGCAGAACTGAAACTTGCTCGAATGGTGGTAGCTATCTATGAGAAGAGGTGTAGCTGCTACATGCATCTGTCTCAACAGAATGGATTACAATGAGGCTCCATAGGCCCTTTTCATATTACTCATGAATTCCAAAACCCTATACATCTAAAAACCTAACCTTAGAAGGTGAAACGTCAAAAGTCATGTGGGCCCTATGGGTAAGTTGGTGTAATTTTGTACCTCAACTTCCTAGGGTCATAACTTTTGCATACGACCTCCATTTTAGGCTCGTGATAGCCTGTTGGAAAGGTCTTTCAAAGAACTACACATTCTGTTGTTAGACTCTGACTCAGTCTACAGTCTGACTGTGGCGAGCCAAAAAAATAATGTTTAGGGGCCCAAAACAACCGTGAAAGTACAACAAGATGTGATGACATGAAAACATACAAAATAGGCAAGTTGGATTAGGCGAGAGGCCACCCGTATCCACCTGGAAAATGTGTGAGGCTTCAAACAACCCTAGAAGTGTAGAACTCACAATTATAAAGCAATACATGAAGACGTGTTGAACAAAAACGAACACAAGGGGCTAGTTGGAATAGGTGGGTGGCCACTAATATCCATCTGGATCAACAATCTTATTAATACTCTATAATCCACATAGATATATATCAGGTTCATTTGTATATGATGTTGCAAACACTGTTGGTTTTATGTTGTATCTTTGTTGTTACGAATCAAGAAATGCAGTAATCTCTTTATGTCTTATATCTTGATATTTCATTATGTGTATTTTCTGGTGTGAATACTTGACATTTCTGTATATTGAAATCATATGAAACACATCCATACAACACTTAGAAACCAAACTAAATACACAACAAAATATTGGATTTATAAGCAGTGAAAATTACCCACAACTTAAGTGTTTGACGAAACTCAACATTCAGGAAAACTTGAATATTGTTGAAACAGTAAAAAATATTTATAACAGTAGTGCATAGGACATTACAATGGTATCAGAGTCTCAGTCTTCCCAGCCTGAGTGGATTTAAAATTTCATGAATCAAGGAGATGGGGAAGGGTATATCACCTACAAAAGTAAGAGGCAACAAGGGGCATAAAATATTTTTAACCGGGAAGAGATAGTAGAAGAAAACCAACCTGAGGCAGAACAAGAAGAAGTAGCTATGGGGGATCAAAATGAAGACATGGCCTTGCAAATTTTAGAGGGTATACAGAATGGGCAACAACAATTAGCAGAGTTGATTGCTACCAACCAAACAAACCAAAACCATGGGGGTAATAATGGAAATGGAGGCACTAATGGACACCATGGGGGAAACAATGGTGTAGGGGGTCCCAACGGGAATAATGGAAACCATGTAGAGGGAAAAAAAAACATCTCCTTGCATAAGTTGGTACCAGAACTATGGGAAGAATCATTCCCAGACCGCTCTTACCTCAATTCATTGGGAATAACCGAGTAAGGAATCAAGGACAACGAGGTTAGTGTGAGACCTTTGATGATTATTGGAGGGAGTACCAGGCTATGAATGAGGATTTCCAAGAGGCCATGTCACTACAAGACTATTGCAATATCAAGTACAAGAATAGGCCAAGGGAAGTTAACAGGGGTCAACAAAATGATGATCTCGAGAGGAAAGTTGGGAAGCTCACCATTCCCTCTTTTGATGGTTCGAGAAAATCCACAACTCAAGCATGGGTTCAAAAGTTAGATACATACTTCCAGCTTAATACCATGATAGAGGACGAGGCGATTAAATTCACTACCCTGCATTTTGATGAAGAGGACCATGAGTGGTGGTACCATGGATTGGTCACTGTGGGACATGCCAACATCACCTCTTATTTTGACTTCACACAAAAGTTGATGGAGAGGTTTGATAGGAAGGATCCAGAGATACACTTCAGGGAGCTAGTACAACTCAAACAGCTTGGAACACTAGATGCATACATCATCGAATTTCATAGACTTGCCATCACAATGATAGACATATATGAGTAGCGATTGGTGTTGTTATTTACAGAAGGTTTAGTTGATCCACTGTGTGGTTGGGTGAAAGGATTCAAACTAGAGACACTGTAGGACACCATCATCCAGACACGAGACATGGAGGATGCGGTCCCCAAGACAAAACCTTCTCCAAACCATTCATTCCTCAAAAGAACAAAGATAAGAAGCCCTTTCAAAAAGAAGGAACAAGAAAGGAGAAGATGGATGAGACAACTCGTAATGAGTTGAGGAGAAAGAAGCTTTGCTTTAATTGCAAAGACTCTTGGGAGCTCGGGCATGTGTGTATGGGTAAGGGAAAGGCACATTATATAGAGGTCCTCTCAAAGAGTGAGGATGAGGAGGAAGCAGAGCAGGCATAAGATTGTGAGCAGGATAAATCATCTAAAGAGCAACCACAGGAGGAAGCCAAGAGTGGAGCTATCGCCACTCTATCGAGTGTCCCCAGATATCACACCTTTAGGATTAGGGGTGTTGTACAGAGTCAACGAGTCACCATATTGATTGATGGTGGGGCAAACCACAATTTTATTGACTCAACCTTGGTGGCTAAGGGGGGATTCATGCGATGGACTTCGATGGATTTGACGTGGCAGTGTTTGGCGGGTATGTCATACCTTGCACACAAAATATCTCACAACTATGTTTGACATTGGGCAACTACAGGTGACAAATGACTTCTATGTAGTTGAGTTGCAGGATACCAATGTCATATTGGGGGTTCATTAGCTTGTTCCCATAGGGAGGCATTCAATCTACTACAAGGCCATGGAGTTGGAGTTAAAGGCAATGGACGGTAGGAAAGTGGTCTTGAGAGGCATGTCGAACGATGTTCCTAGGATTGTCTCAACTAAAAGGATGAAGGGTATATTTAGACATGGTGATGTCGCTTATGCAGTAGAGTGTCTGGTCACTACTGAGAAGCCTTCTGGTAGCAACCATCAACATCATGTGGACATCTAGGCACTGTTGAGTAGACATGACCAGGTATTTGGGAAGATACCTTCAGGAAGACCACCCGAAAGGGGATTCGAGCACACTATTGAGTTGGAGGAGGGAGCCAAACCAGTAATCAACACTCCCTACAAGCACCCTAATAAATTCAAGGATGAGATTGAAAAGGCCATTAAGGAGCTACTGGAGATGGGGCATATTAGGTTGAGTATGAGTCCATTCGCTTCTTCAGTAGTGTTGGTAAAGAAGAAGGATGATATGCTGCATATGTGCATCGATTACAGGGTGGTGAATACAAAGACAATTAAAAACAGGTACCCAGTTCCTACAATAGATGAGCTGTTGGATGAGTTGCACGGGGCAATATATTTTTCGAAGATTGATCTTCGATCAGGGTACCACCAGAACAAAGTGAGAGAGCGGGACATTCCAAAAATTGCTTATCGATGCCTTTATGGACACTATGATTTGTGGTCATGCCATTTGGGCTGACTAATGCACCAACTACTTTTCAGTCATGCATGAATCACATCTTCAAAAAGAAGCCAAGGAAATTTCTCCTGGTATTCTTTGATGACCTCCTAAGTATCATGGAGGACTAGTCTCTATATGCTAAAGAGTCTAAGTGTGAATTTGGCATGACATAGATTCTATACTTGGGACATGTGGTCAGTGCACAGGGAGCAGATACAGGCTATATTGGATTGGCCACCACCTAAAAATATCACACACCTACGTGGCTTCTTTGGGATTTGCAGTTATTATAGACAATTTGTGGAAGGGTTTTCATAGTTGGTTGCACCACTCACATACATCACAAAGAAAGGAGCATTCATATGGACCAGAGAGGCTCAAAAGGCATTTGACCACATGAAGGAAGTGATGAGCACCTGCCCAATGTTAGCACTTCCTAACTTCACTTAGCCCTTTGTGCTTGAGTGAAATGCATTGGGTGAAGGGATATGAGCAGTTTTGATGCAACAGATGCATCTAATTGCATATGAGAGCAAAAATCTCACAGAGTAAAAAAGACTCTATTCCATCTATGACAAAGAAATGCTTGCCATCATGCATGCTTTGGCGAAGTTTAGACAATACCTAGTAGGTGGAAAATTTGTGGTTAAGAAAAACCACAATGTACATGATGACAAGTATAAAGTGGTGGATGATGTCATCTACTGCAAAGACCGTATATATCTAGTCCTAGAATCTACACTAAAGGAGAAAATCATGGAGGCTATGCATAATGCACCATTGGCAGGACATCCAGGGTTCTTCAAAACTTACGAGCATGTCAGGGAGAGATTCATTTGGAAGGGCCTCAAATATTATGTGTTGAAGCACGTGAGAGAGTGTGTGACTTGTCAACAGAACAAGTCAGAATAGACCCATCTGACAGGGCTATTATAGCCTTTTCCCATCCTAGAGTGGAAATGGGAAAGTATATCCATGGATTTTATCACGGGGCTACCAAAGGCCCAGGGCATAGATTGTATATATGTAGTGGTTGATCGTTTGACCAAATTTGCACACTTATTTTCCATATCCTTTGAATACAAGGCAATACAGGTGGAAAAGTTGTTGTTCATAGAGATATTCAAATTCCATGGGTTACCGAGATTCATTGTCAGTGACAGGGACAACAAGTTTCTTAGTGCATTTTGGCAGGAGTTGTTCGGGCTAGCTGGCACAGAGTTGACTCCCAGCACTAGTTACCACCCTCAGACGGATGGCCAAACTGATATTGTGAACAAATGGCTTGAGGGATATCTACGTAACTACGTGTCCGGGTAGTAAAAAGCATGGGTGAAGTGGTTACATTTGGGAGAACATTGCTGCAACACCACTCATCACATGTCCATAGGCATGACACCATTCCGAACATTGTATGGGTACGATGCTCCGTCCTTTGTTGATTTTGCGTTTGGGGATAACAAGGCTCCCAAAGCCAAGGAATGGATCCAAGAGAGCCAAGACATACTCAGAGCTCTTAAGGATAATCTACAGACGACCCAAAATCAACAGAAGCTGTATGCAGACACGCATAGGGTCAAGTGCACTTTTGAGGTGGGAGACTTTGTTTTCTTGAGGCTACAACCATACATACAGTCTTCACTAAAGAAGAGCAGCGTAGAGAAGCTTAAGCCACATTTTTATGGACCCTACATGGTGGTTCGGAGAGTTGGCGAGGTAGCTTATGAGCTGGAATTTCTTGAGGGAAGCAATATTCATATTGTATTTCACGTCTCATGTCTCAAAAAGGCATTGGGGCAACAAGTCACTACTTCGATGGAGCTACCTCCATTGGATGAGGAGGGGCAACTAGTACTAATTCCCGAGGAGGTATTGGAGGTCCGAGAGAGGAGATTGTGTAACAAGGTGATTCATGAATACCTCATAAGATGGCGAGACTTACCAGCAGAGGATGCCACGTGGGAAAGTGATGAGATCTTGCAGCGTCCAAATTTGCAGTTACTTGAGGACAAGCAATCTTGGGAAGGGAGAAATGTAATGTCCCTTTCCAAATGAGTCCTCTAGGGAGTGACAAAATAGCCTAAGTAATTCCTATAGGCTATAATCATGGTACAAAAAGAGAATTAATTATTTACTTAATGTCATGTGCGCGAGAATTAAATTAATTTTAAAAGGGAACATTGAGTAAGTGGATTAAAAAGCCGCCTAAGTGACTTTGAGAATATGAAACACCACTTAAACTTATTAAAGGGTAAACATGTCACAAAAAGGTGAACGAAATAATAAAAGGGAAAAAGAGGGTGCTCTCTCTCATTCTTCGTCTTGGCATTTTCTAATTTTCAATTGAGAGAGCTCATTGTGGCTTTGGAACTCTTGGGACATAAACCTTATGAGCGTTTTTTCTGAGATTGGTTTCAGTGGTGTGACAAATCCACCCTAGCTAGTTGTTTTGGAGAAGAGATCATCCGTATTTTTTCTGTATGCTTCATTGATAACTAAGATATCTTCAATAGTTGTGCCTTTCATTCAGATTTGTGGTTGAGTTTAGGGGTGGCAGCTGAGTTTTGGTGTTCAAGGGTCGACCAATTGGAAGAAGCCCGAGTTTCCTTGGAGAATATCGCGGGTTCTTCATTATACTCATTTTCAAAGAGTTGGGGCGTATTCTATGTGGTCAAAGGGGTGAATGTTATTGTGAAATCCGAGTCTCTACTTCCTGGACAACATTACTACCCTTGTTGACCATTTTCATTCTTGTTTCCTAGCTAGTGGAGGTGCTGGAAAGTATATATCAATGGTGGTAGAGTATCCTCCAAACCTAGGCGCATTCCAATGACTAAGGGACCGATTTCTCCATTATTTGGGTCACACTTCATTGTTGGGATGAGTTATGTTGTGACTGGGGTGAGACACTTCCTTCTGGGCATAATATATACATGCTGGGACACATTTCTTGCTCTGTGGCTGAAGTCATTGTTGAGAATCAAAATATTTTTGCAAGAAGAGCCATCTCAAAGATGGGATGAATTCTCTGTTGCAATGATACTACCTATGGTTGTCCACATGCTTATTAATCCTCTACAATACACACACAGGCACACACACACACACACACACACACACACACACATATATATATCATGTTCATTTGTATTTGTTGGTGCAAACACTGTTGGTTTTCTGTTGTATCTTTGTTGTTACGAATCAAGAAATGCAATAAGATCTATATGTCTTCTATCTTGATATTTCATTATGTGTATTTTCTGGTGTGAATACTCGACATTTATGTATATTGAAATCATTTGAAACACACCCATACAACACTCAAAAACCCAATTAAGTACACAACAAAATATTGGAGTTATAAGTAGTGAAAATTACCCACAACCTAAGTGTTTGACGGAAGTCAACATTAAGGAAAACTTGAATATTGCTGCAGTAGTAAAAAATCTTTATAACAACAGTGCATAGGCCATTACAACAGACCACCAACCCGTGTTCGCTGGAAATAACCATTGCTGCACTTAACGAGCCAGGAAACCATTGTCAAGAGCAATCTATTATGATCTTCCAAGGCTTCTAGACGTTGTTTGAATTGCATATAGTCTTCGTCCATTAGAAGCATTCCTTGAGCTATCATAGTCTTAGTGTTCCAGTGTAATTCCAGTGTCCTGTAGAACTTGGATTATCTTGTCCGAGAGCAACCAAGGTCCATAATGATATCCTCCACTTGCGCATCAACCTCCTCAACTTCCTGATAAGCACAGACAATCTTCACATCCTCTTCGAGCGCTGACATGGTTGCCTTTGCTTCCGGATGGACCGAATCAACATAGAGCTTTGCAACCTCACCGCGGCCATGGTTGCTTAGGTTTGGTGAATGGGAGTCTTTCTGGCTCAGATGACTCAAGGAGCCATGGAATCGTCCAGGGGAAATGAAAAAATTTGCCAATCCGAGGCTAGAATAAAATTAGAACCAGAATCAAGAGTGAACCAAAGATCAAACTAAAGCCAAAAGCAAAGATCAGAATGAACCATAACAAGCCTCCTTGCCATGCTTAACCATTGAATGATCATCATGATAGAAAGAGTCAAGAGTACAAAGAGTCGAAAACTACTCGCCGTCATAAATGACAACTTAACTATGATCCATGCAGAGAGTAGCCGACCGATGTCTTCCATTTTCTTCTAACATTTCAAACTAAGAAACCTTGTATTTACCATGATCTACCTCACGTGGGAGTTACATTCGTGACAAGACAGGATATGCCGCCACCACTCCCACCACATTAATGTTCCTTGCTCCAAATGACACACGATCCAGAGGAATTTTATATTATTATGATTAATGGTTATTATGATTTTTTAATAATTTTTTGTGTTATTATGATTATTCATACAAATATAGAGTATTAATGATTTGTTGATTATTTTTACAATATCAACAAAGCCTTGGTTCATTTTTAAGTGATTAAGTTGATGAAATAAATTATGTCCTTTGGAATCATGATGTATAAAGTTTAATAACTTTTAAATTTGAGTAACAAATTCATATCATCGAGGGATGGAATTTGATCAGTCAGGTTAATTTGCCGGCTAAATATATGGTTAATTTATTTTTTATAATCTTCATCATTCTTCGTTTAAAATCTAAAAAAATAATGTAATAATAAAAATCATCTAATTTAACACTGTTTCATTTTCCTGTTATCATTTTTTAATAAAATTAACAGCTTTTAAGGTTCGAACACCATTACCACTACATCATCTGTGAACGAACCGCCTCTATGTTTTATTTGCCTAGGGTGCCTCCCCACGGGATTCCAGCATCATAATGAAAAATTACTCTTACTAATATAAAACGAACTTT
>ML830568.1:19536-41106 GCA_009831015.1 Picea engelmannii | reverse complement strand
ACTTGAGATATGCTTGTAGCTATGTTATTGCATTCTCTAAATACAGTATCAATCTACATGTTAATCTTTTAGGGTCGCTGGATTTGTGGGTTCTTATAAGATTAAACGCTGATTCCATTCTAATTATGTTTTATGATGGAAATTGATGTGTGTTAAAAAAAACTGATCTCAAACACTTAGCCAATACAAGATTTCAACCTCCTATAGTTATTCACCAATAAAGCAAGGGTACCACATGCATTTACTGTAACTATGAGCAGAAATACAAGAGACTAAGCAATCTGAAAAAATACAGCAGCGGAAAAGTAAATGAACAGCAGCACATTCACCACATTGAACACATGAAATTTCTGGGCAATGCCCCTGGAAAAACCCACAAGGCGAAAACCAGTCTAGGAGAGATTTTTCTTATTGAGCTCTTAGGAAAATTCCGAGTTTTACAGCAGCAACATTATCAACATAAAATGTACAACAATAACTAGTAAACAGAACCAGCAGACCTCCTCGAAATCTGTGCCAAAGACTCTCAGAGAAAATGCACCTGATTTCTGCCTCAAAATTCGTGCCACTATTTCTGCTGTATGGCTGTACTGTACAGGCTTCTTCTGGCAGCCAATATGTCCTTGATTTCTGTGCTTAACAACTGCACTTATCTGTACGAATTTCTGTCTCCTAGCACCTTGGAAATTTTGCCTATCTTCAGCAGAGAGACTGCCTCGATTTCAGTACCAAACACTAGATGTACGACCCTCTTTTAATGTTGATATTTCTTGGGATGCGTGCCTCTTTCCCTCCTTGGGATTTGTGCCTCTCCCTTTGGCTGCTACTCTTTCCTCTAGCTCGACTCTCTAGGAAATTGTTTTTCTTCAACTTCCTCTCTGATTCTCCTCAAAAGGTGTGCCCTATCTCTCCTCTAGTGTTCCTTTTATTACTTATTAATGAGTAACTTCTCTAACCCTTTGTCTCCCTTGAGTGACTCTTCACCTTCCCTTGAGATCAACGGTCACGACTTAATTTTTCGTCGAGTTCACTTAAATCACTTAAGTGACCCACTTTTCATAAAGTCACTTTTACCCATTAAATATTAAAAGGCTCAACTTGACTTTATAAAATCACTTTATAAAGTCACTTTTTGAAATCACTTCATAAAGTCACTAGAGAGAGTTATTTGCTCATACTCCTGCCTAGGCGCAATAGATGCAGAAGTACCACCTAGCTACCGAAATCTAACACTCCCTCTTAGCGAGGGAGGTACTTCTGGTACCACCAGAATCTGTCTCCAATCTCATCATGTCCTTTGCTGTTGTAGCCGCTCCCACTACCCTGGAAGCCATTGCTCCCTCTGAACTCGAAGCATCTCCAACTACCTCTGTTGATCTCTGATGCAAAGACTTATCCATCTAGTGTCCTCTCTCTAAAGCTTCACTTCTGTCTGACTCAGGTTCCAACCACCCACTGGATCCAACTACAGGTTGATTAAGCACTCTGTACAATCTCTTTGATTGGACACCAAGCAACACCCTTGTGTCAGAAGAGACCCCCTCTAGATATAGGTACGCCAGTCCTTGAGAGAACAAAATCCCACATCCGTCTATCTCAATAGATGACACATAGAGCAAGTTCACCTGTAGTTCAAGAGCATATAAAACCTCGGCCAACTCCATATACCCTCCTGACTCCAGTTGGAGTTTAACACTTCCAACTCTCTCCACAGCTAGAACATGTCTTGTGCTAACCCTAGACCCCACACAACTGTTGCCTGAGTCGATCTCTGTAAAACTGAGGAATATAGACCTCATACCCGTCATGTGTTGAGAGGCCCCACTGTTTAAGAACCATGTAAGAGTGCCTATACACCCTAGGCACCCGCCTGCAGGACAAGCCATCAAGGAAAACTCCTTCTCGAACTTTTTCGTAAACTAAACGACCTCAACTGATGCTGACACCTCCGGCTCCTGCTTCTTCTTCTTGTTCAGACATTGGCCTACATAATGTCCTAACTCATGACATGCATAACATCTCACCTTATTCATGTCCTTCTTCTCGCCATGAGAATATTTCTCCCCTCCCGTAGCCTTCTTGTCCTTCTTCTTCGCAAGGAGGGCAACATTCTCCTCATTCTCCTCACTCTCCTCACTCTTTGACTGTCTGCTACAAAGAGCTTCCTCACGAATCTCTTCCTGTATGAAGTCATCCCACAATCTCTCCCAGTTGGGACTGTGCTCCCTGGAGACCACACCTTTAACAAAGGTGTTCCACTTCTCTGAAAAACCATTCAGAGTTGTCTTGACCAATTCTCCATTTGTTATAACCTCTCCAACTGTGCCAATCTCATCACGAACTTGAGTGATAATGGTGAGATATGATGACACTTTTTCAGTCTCGATCATCTTCATGTTTTTCAACTTCTCTCTCAATACAATCTTTCGGTTCTCATTCGAACTTTGGTATAGCTTGGTCAAAGATACCCACATTTCATAGGCATTCTTCTTTCCTGAAATGTGCGGAATGAAGTGATCTTTGACTGCATCCAAGATTAATCTCTTAGCCTTAACATTCTTCTTGTTATATGTGTTAGATTTTCCTTGTTTACAGAGCATTAGAGTTACTAGTGTTCTTTTACTTCATTACAATTAACATATATATATCATGTACTGAGCTGTAGCAACATAAACAAGAGAAAAAAAGAACACAAGAGATTTATCTTGGGAAAACCCCAAATGGGGAAAAACCTAACAACCTTTCTTAGATAGATTCTGTTCACAAAGCAAGTCCAAACAGATAAACCCTAGCTCAAGGGCTAGCTCAATTAGAAATACCACCATAGCTGCAACAACAACACTATACCAAGGTAGCACACCTCCTCAAGGAGTAGCGCACAAGAGATAGATACCAAAAGACTAAACAAGAAGAAACTGAGTCATTGCAGCAACTGCGTCACCTTCTCCAAACTTGTGCCTTGCTTCTGTGTAGCTGAGAGAGTGTGAGTGAGTGAACAAAAATGAGCTAAGGTGCCTACTGATTTATAGTCTTCCTATCCTTCTAGTTGGGCCAACTTCTCTTCTGGGAAGGTGTCTTTTCATTATTCTTTTTTCTTCTAGGCCGACTTCTCTTCTGGGGTACTTCAACATCTATCCAATGGATTTCTTGCTTCTAGAATCTTCTCGGCATCTAAGAAAGGTCATCTAGGAGGGAAAGATCCTCTCGCAACTACCAAACATCAACACTCCCTCTTAGCTACGGAGGTATCTTTCACGGTGTCTTCATTTAGTAGTCCACTGACTACTTTGCAATCAACTGGTAGCACACAGCTGCCACAATGCCATTGGTAGCTTGAATCGTCTGTCACAGTCTTTGCAATCAAGTAACACTTAGCTACTCCCAATGTGAACTGGTAGTCTCCATGGAAATCAACTAGTAGCACATAGCTACTACAATGCCATCCAGTAGAATACGACAATGCCGATCCATAGTAGTACACAACTACTATTCGGTGGTACACAACCACTCCAAGTAGCACACAACTACTATCTAGAGACACAATGTTTCTCCCTTGCTATCAACTGATAGCTACACAAGCTACCACCATGCAATCCAATAGTCTCTATGATTATGTAGCAATCAACTAGTAGCACACAACTACTACCATGCCATCGACTATAATCATAGTCTGCAACCTCCATGATGTTAAATTTTTAGATTGATTTCTTAAGCGGATTATTTCTTTGAATATTTCAACACTTTGATTCCAACTTAATACACTTCAACAATACAGAATCATAACCGAATAGCAATAACCATGTAGATATGTAAGCATGCACATCAACAACACATATACCCTTGGGAAACCCTGTACAGGGAGAAAAACCCCAGCAAACGATATTCCTTTATTGCATTAATAATGTATGACTGCTTACAAATATCCACCATGAAAAAATTTGCTCTTAAAAGAGCTGGCAAAGACGACTTAGACTCGACTGAAAACTTTTAGAAGAAGAGAAGCTTTGTTGATATGTTTTCTGATTATTAACCAACACTGAGGAAGAGACCATGCATAACCTGTGTGCTGCTTTGCTGTCCTTTCCTGGACTGATATGCTGCCTCACTTTATCAGGGTTATACGCTGTCTCTCGTGACTGATATGTGCCTCTGTATAGCACAGGTACAACTGCCTTTAATTTGCTGATATGTGCCTCTGTATAGCATTGGTACAACTGCCTTTAACTTGCTGATATGTGCCTCTGTATAGCACTGGTACAACTGCCTTTAATTTGCTGATATGTGCCTCTGTATAGCACTGATACAGTTGCCTTCAATTTGCTGATATGTGCCTCTGTATAGCAGCCTCTGTTTAGCAGTTGCAATGCTGCCTCTAGCTTCACCTTTACCCTGCATAGCCATTGTGTGGAAGAGAGGGGTCAACCTCTACCTATAAAGGAGTGAAGAGGAGAAGTAGATGGCTCGAATTAGGAACTTGTTTGCATGCTTTAACATAGCTCAGCTTCATACTTCAGTTCGAAAATAGAACTAGACTTGAGACTTCAGTTGCAACTCACCCTTGACTTGGCATGCATGCGTACTAACTTAGCATGCACATGTCATGCATGCAACATGCAACTAGACATGCATACAACATGCAACATGCGACAACTTGACAACAATGTCTTTGACTTAGACATGCAACTTTGACTTCTACAACTCGACTCTTTACAAGGCAATTCAAAATTCTCTTCATGGTGGATAATGTTACACGTGCCAACGCACTAGATCAATACATTTATATCATTTGCAATATTAGGAATATCGTTTGTTTTTAACTCATAGGAATTTTATATTCAACCTAACTTTTGCTAGATGCCTTGACTTTTGCTCATGGCTCACAAGGCTTGACTAGGCTCACAGTGGTTGTACGTTCCCCCTGACTTTTGCACTAGTCTGTCTATGCTCTCAGAGGTTGTATGTTCCCCCTGACTTTTGCCCTAGACTTCCTATGCTCACAGAGGTTGTAAGTTCCCCCTGACTTTTGCATTAGACTCACATAGCATCTCGTTCGTCCTGACTTTTGGTTTGACTCATAGAGGTTGTACGTTCCCTCTGGCTTTTGTCAATACCTCACAAGATTGGTTGATTCTCCAAATCTCTCTGGCTAGCCTCAAGGTTGCCCATATGGCCTCTCATTGGAGAATGGCTGTTGATGCTGCCAAATTTAACACATGACTATGCAAAAATCAGCTAGTAGCACACAACTACTACAATGCCATCAACCGTAGTCATTCATATGACTATGCAACAATCAACTAGTAGCACACAACTACTACAATGCCATCAACCATAGTCATACCTATGATTATGCAACAATCAACTAGTAGCATATTGCTACTACAATGCCATCAACCATAATCATAGTCGATGTCTCTATAACTATGCAACAATCAACTAGTAGCACACAGCTACTACAATGCCATCAACCATAGTTATAGTCTTATCCAGTAGCACGAAGCTACTCCCATAGTCCTCACGACTATGCTTGTGATGTTTCTTCTCTCATCAAGTCCGATAGTGCATTACCCCCTCAATCACCTCACATGGATGATCTAGGGAACCCTTGGTCAGAGGAGTTAGTTAGCATGAGAAGAAACAACACACCTCCCTCTCAACGAGGGTGGACATTTTGCATCATGCCAAGCTTGTCTCTGGAGCACCTCGAGTCTTTTTCACTCCTAATCAAATCAACATGACTAATAGGAGAAAGACTGCGCTTGGGCCATTCACCACTAGCCAAATCAACATGGCTAATCCCGTGAGTGAATGTATCATTCTCCCTTGGTCAAATCAGCATGACCAATTTGGGCAATGCTACTCATCTGTCCATCGCCTTGGACAAAAGCTTGGTGAGAATGTCCGCAATCTGCTCATCTGTGGATGTGTACTGGAGCTTCACTGCTCCCTTTTCCATCACGTCTCGAATGAAGTCTTGCAAGAAACTTTCGAAGCCACACTGCTTCACGACTTGCAATACTAGATGCTATATACTCTGCCTTTGCTGTACTGAGTGCCATTGATGTTTGCTTCCCGCTCAACCATGAGATCACACTGGTCCCAAATTGAAACAACATCCTGAAGTACTCTTCCGATCCATTGCACTCCCTGCCCAACCAAAGTTTGTATAGCCCTGTAGCTTCACATCTCCATCCGAGACATATGTTAGTCCATATCGAATCGTACAATGTAGGTACCTCAACACATGTTTTGTTGCCATCCAATGTACATGTTTAGGTTCAACCATGTATTAACTCAAGGCATTCATTGCGAAGCATATGTTCGGCCCAGTGTTAACCAGGTACATCAAGGATCCAATCAGCTGTCTGTACATCGTGGGATCCACCAAATTTGAAGATGAATCACTCAAGAGCTTCAGATTTATTGTCATGGGTGTGGTCATGGACTTGCAGTGCATCATCCCGAATCTCTGCAAAATCTCAACAATATATTTTCCTTGGCTAAGGAAAATCTCATTTGATCTCTGCCACACCTCCAATCCCAATAAGTATTGCATCAGACCTAGATCCTTCATCTCGAACTTTGAAGTGAGCTCCCTCTTGCACCCAACTATGCGTTTCTTATCTCCTGTTAGAAACAGGTCATCCCCATATAGGATCAATGGGCAATCATTCCTAAGCTCATCAAGTAACTATTTGATCTGGCATATCATGCCCTGGGTGCTTGTTTAGGTCCGTAAAAAATCTTCTTCAATATGCAGACATGAGACTCCTTCTCAAGTATCTTGTGGCTGCTGTATGTACACTTCTTCTGGCTACTAGAGCAAGTGTCTTGTCATAGAATCTTTAGGCCACAAATCAAGCTTTGTACATCTCTATGCTGCCCTTTGCAGCATGCTTGATCTTGTAGATCAACTTGGAAGTCACCACTGACTTCCCTTCTTGTCTCAAAATTAAGGCAAAAGGTCCATATCCCAGTCCTTCTGACTGGCTTCCTCCTTTGTCACTGAAACAAGGGAATCCTTCCAGGAGGTCTCATATTTCCTCAAAGCCTCTGAAGCTTCGATCTAGCCTCTTGTCTGTCAGTCCCAGAGGACATCTCTCCCATCTGAATTTGAATCTGGGGAGGAATACTTTCTGAATGAAAGTCTTTCCGAGATCAGGCTCACTTTGAGTCATCTGCTCCCTCTAAAGCTTGACTCCCTCTGAAGCTATGTATTCTTCGAAGTCATCTGCTCCCTCTACATGTGCTGACCTCCTCTTCTCTTTCATTACATGGATGTGCACAACTCTATGTTTGGATAATCTACTTCATGTCTCGGCTAGAGACCATCTAAACTGTTGCCTCCTGCAACCGTCATTATAGCTCCCTCTCAGAGCTATTACTTGTGACCTGCCCGAAACAAGAAACAAGAACAACATCTCCAGGGTAACCTCCATGGAATTTACAAGATAACCTGCCTGATACAGGGTCAACAACCAAGAACATCTCCTAGAAGAGATCAATTTATCTTGTAAACAAGTGCATTATTAATATGAGCATTCATTTAATGGTAGTCGTACCAACAATAATCAAGTGTTTACTAAACTAGCAATAGTGATAACAATAATAGAATTTAAGGACTGCAACATTTAAATTGCAACAATATAAAAATATCAAACCTGATATGCAAACCTGGAGTTTAGCTGCTGCTGACCCACTTATAGTTTCCCCGGTCATGTGCTTGGAAGCACTATTGGCTAAAGGACATACTCTTCTTCAGCATCTGCTACATGTGCATGGTGGTACTTCTTTCCTTTTTCATGTTTAAGAGGACATTGTGCAGCATAATGTCCCATCTCCTTGTAGTTGTAGCATCTGATATTTGACGAATCCTTCCTATGGCGTGGTTTCTTAGGCTTCTTCGGGCTGCCTTCTTCCCTTTCCTTTATCTTCTTCACTTGGGCAACAAGTGCTTGATTTTCATCATTATTAGTCTTCTGTGATTTGGATATCAACTTGGATTCCTCTTGGGTGTAGTCTACCCATAGCTTTTTGAACTTGGGCAATTTGCTTCTGGCGCAAATCCCTTGAACAAATGGATCCCAAGAGGAGGGAAATCCATGGAGTGTAGTAGTCATGAGTGTTGAAATTAGTGCAACTGCAAGAGCCATTCTCTGGAAGGATGGCATAAGACCCTAGCTGAGATCTAGGGCCCCCAGTGCACTCTTGGGGTTCTTGGTTTGGGACCAAGTAGTTTGAGCCATGGCAAAAGGCCCTAGTGAGGGACCCCAGTGTATTTCTGGGGTTCTTGGTCAAGGACCAAGCAATAAGTCCCTAGATGTGTTCCAGGGAATCCTTGCTCGATGCTTGGATTGATCCTTGGATGTGTTCCTTGGTGGTTGATGATGTAAGTCCCTAGATGTGTTCTAGGGCCCTTGGATGTGTTCCAGGGAATCCTTGCTTAAATGTTTGGGTTGATCCTTCGTCTTGTACCTTGGTAGATGAAAGACCCTAGATGTGTTCTAGGGCCCCCAAATGTCTTGGACCAGGTAGTTCTTGGTTGTGTGCCAAGATGTGATGATGTGTGATCTTCTTCTTCTCTCTCGAGATGGTCCATAGGAGTAGCTGGAAGATGGACATGACCATATCACTGGTTTCTCCTCTTATGCAGGGATGATATAAGCTTATAAGTTATCATGAGACATATGTGGACAATTTGCCATTGAAGAAGACCCCCTTGACTTTGTATTGCAACCTCCCCTTGCTTGATTCTCTTTCTCCTTCTTGCTTGATGTTGTATTGGTCTTTTATAAGTCATTTTGACTTATTTGACTTTATAGTTAATATTTTTATTAATTAAAAATATTAATTATTATTATTATTTTTTATTTTTAAGTTTTTAATTAAACCTAAATCTAACCCTTCCTAAACTATAAATAAAGACCTACCCCTCTTTCATTATCACATTCACTTGCTCTCCTCTTCTAGTCTGTTTTTCTGCGGCTACCTCAGCTTGGCTCTTGTGTTGGAGGTACGACCTCCTTGGTGGACTCTCTCTTTCTTGTTTGAGGTGCGGCCTCCTTAGTTTCGTCCTCTTGCTGACTGGTGGTTCATTTTTGGTCCTCCTTCTGCTGGGTATTGGTGCCATGGACCTGCCTCCTGTTGTGTGTAAGTGCCGCGAACCTTCCTCTTGCTGCTATAGGTGTCGCATCCTTCCTTTGGCCCCTCCTCTTGCTGTCCCTGTGTGCTTTAAGGGTGCTGCTGCCTCCTAGGCAAACCTTTGGCTCCTCCCTTCATCTCTCCAAGATGTTGCTGAGTTTCTTCTAGGCTGCTGTGGGTTTTTCTCCTTGGCTGCCACCTGTGTAACCCTCCTATTGTTGTTTATCAGATTCTGCCTTGAGGGTTTTGCACTGCAGTTCATCTTGGACAATTTTGGTTGAGCCTTCTTGTGGTCTTTGGGGTTTCCTGTATCAACCTTTCTTTTGCTGATTATCAAAGTTCTTCTTGGTAAACTGTCCACTTAAGGATCATGATGAGATCAAACCCTTGAACCCTTGAGGGTTTGATCCATGACCTTCATAGCTTGTTTGAGCATAAATAAAGAGGACAACTACACATTAGGTACCTCTGTCATTTATTTCTTCCAAGGTAAAGTTCAGATCTGATTCTACTAATGCTTACATCTATTTCTAGTCTAGGTTAATATTCATAAATGTTATTTTCTGTTCATGATCAGTCCTAGTTAAAGTTTGCTCTCTTTAGCATGTTCAGATTTGTGTTTTCAGTATCTCATGTACTTCGGATTTTTTGTTTTAAGTGCTGATCTGTATGTACAGTAGTGATCAATTTTGAAAAGATATCTCTATTTTCTTTTTCCCTAAAAACTCTAACAACGAGTTTAACGCCTTCTACTGGATCTCCAATGGCTGCTAACTGGTCCTTGATCTGCGAGATCCTCGTGAAATAGTTGGCTATTGTTTTTGGCTTGTTCATTATCACGTTTTTGAGTTGATGCCTTAGAGTAAGCTTTCGACTGGTATTCTTACTTTCATAAAGTTTGGTTAGGGCATCAAACATTTCCTTTGGTGTTTTCAGTTCTGATACATTACGTATTAGATGATCCTTTATTGGGTCTGTCAAGATCCTCTTGGCCTTGCCCTTATTCTTCCCGAACTTTGCTTTGGTGTCTTCTTCTTTTGGTTCTGGAAGCATTTGCTTGATATGATCCAATAACTCATTCTCTTCTAGAATGAGGAGAACTCCGTGCTTCTAGGATTTGAAGTTATCTGCTCCATCCAAACATCTTCAACTCTCATGCTGGTTGTCATTTTTCGTTGGTAGAAACCCCAGCACTGAAAAAACCTCAATTTTTCAAACTTCACCAAACTGCACGCTGAGGGTTTCAGGGGGTGCGCTAGGGTAGGGTGCACTGCTCTGTGAAAGGATTATCCCCAACGACCTTGGGATAGAGCTCAACGAGCTTGACCAAGTATTGTAGCTCCAAGGTGCTGCTTGTAGCGGTCTTCCTTCTAGTGGTCAAACTGTTCAGAACCAACTCTGATACCAGGTTAGATTTTCCTTATTTACAGAGCATTAGAGCTACTAGTGTTCTTTTACTTCATTACCATTAACATATATATATCATGTATTGAGCAATACCAGCATAAACAAGAAAAAAAAAGAACACGATATTTATCCTGGGAAAACCCCAAATGGGGAAAAACCCAACAACCTTTCTTAGATAGATTATGTTCACAAAGCAAGTCCAAACAGATAAACCCTAGCTCAAGGGCTACCTCAACCAGAAATACCACCACAGTTGTAGCAACAACACTATACTAAGGTGGCGCACCTCCTCAAGGAGAGTAGCGCACAAGAGAGAGATACCAAAAGACTGAATAAGAAGAAACCGAGTCACTGCAGCAACTGGGTCACCTTCTCCAAACTTGCGCATTGCTTCTGTGTAGCTGAGAGAGTGTGAGTGAGTGAACAAATGAGTTAAGGTGCCTCCTTATTTATATGCTTCCTGTCCTTCTAGCTGGGCCAAATTCTCTTCTGGGAAGGTGTCTTTTCATTATTCTTTATTCCTCTGGGCCGACTTCTCTTCTGGGGTACTTCAACATCTATCCAATGGATCTCTTGCTTCTAGAATCTTTTCCGCATCTACGAAAGGTCATCTAGGAGGGAAAGATCCTCCCGCAGCTACCAAACATCAACAATATGCGGTCGACTGAGTAGGATTTGTAGGAATGACAATAGGTGCAGTGGCGGTATGGTGCACAATATCCCACAACTCCTGTTCTCCCAACAACAATGCAATCCTCTCCTTTCATGGACTAAAGTTCGCTTCCCCATCCAATCTATCTTCGAACATCAAGCCAAAAGCCATGACCTTCTCAACTGAGACTCGACTCTTCTCCTTCCTTCTTTCAAGAAAAAATCCCTCTGCACTCATTGCAAATCAAGTGTCGAATATCAAGTCTACCGAACTTCAGAGCTCCAGCTTTGATACCATGTTAAAAAAAATGATCTCAAACACTTAGCCAACACAAGATTTCAACCTCCTATAGTTATTCACCAATAAAGCAAGGGTACCACATGCATTTACTGTAACTACGAGCATAAATACAAGAGACTAAGCAATCTGAAAAAATACTGTAGCGGAAAAGTAAATGAACAACAACACATTCACCACATTAAACACATGAAATTTCTGGGCAATGCCCCTGGAAAAACCCACAAGGGGAAAACCAGTCTAGGAGAGATTTTTCTTATTGAGCTCTTAGGAAAATTCTGAGTTTTACAGCAACAACATTATTAGCATAAAATGTACAACAATAACTAGTAATCAGAACCAACAAACCTCCTCAAAATCTGTGCCAAAGACCCTCAGAAAAATGCACTTGATTTTTGCCTCGAAATCTGTGCCACTATTTCTGTTGTACGATTGTACTATACAACCTTCTTCTAGCAGCAAATATGTCCTCGGTTTATGTGCATAATAGTTGCACTTAGTTGTATAAATTTGTCTCCTAGTACCTTGGAAATCGTGCCTATCTTCAACAGAGAGATTGCCTCGATTTCAGTGCCAAACACTAGCTGTATGACCCTCTTAATGCTGATATTTCTTGGGATGCGTGCATATTTCCTTCCTTGGGATTTGCACCTCTCCCTTTGGTTGCTACTCTTTCCTCTAGCTCGTCTCTCTAGGAAATTGTGTCTCTTCAACTTTCTCTCTCACTCCTCAAAAGGTGCGCGCCATCTCTCCTCTAGTGTTCCTTTTACTACTCATTAATGAGTAACTCCTCTAACCCTTGGTCTTCCTTGAGTGACTCTTCACCTTCCCTTGAGATTAATGGTCACGATTTAATCTTTCGTTGAGTTCACTTAAATCACTCAAGTGACCCACTTTTCATAAAGTCACTTTTACCCATTAAATATTAAAAGGCTCAACTTGACTTTATAAAATCACTTTATGAAGTCACTTCATAAAGTCACTAGAGAGAGTTATTTGCTTGGACTCCTGCCTAGGCGCAATAGATGTAGAAGTACCACCAAGCTACCAAAATCTGACAATGGGAGCAATCTTGTGGCATGTCTTGTTAACTGTGTATGGCTTTCTAGTAATTTTGCATTGAGAGGAGTTGAAACAACGAAAAAAGTTTAAAGTTCACTTTAATCAAAACAAAAATTCTATTATACACAAGAGTTATAGAATTCAGGCCGTGCTTGAAGGTGCTACTTGATTTGCAAAAAATGACTTGACATCTCTCTTATTAATCGCCCTCCTTACACTCTTAATTTGACTCAGAGGACAAATTGTAATAGGAATAAGAGTTCATAATGATCAAATGTTCAATACTTTATTCAAACTCTTATTATAGAGGGTTTACTATTTACTAATTAAGATATTGCTATCTTAACCAAAGTACAATTCAAATCATATATAATATAATTTAATTATAATTTTGATTAATGTCCGATTAATGACCACAAAAGTAGGTCAAAGTGACTGTTGAGTACAATGATGTCGATACAATGCAGGAGCACCAAAATGTATCCTATAAAAGGCAAGATGCAGAAAGTAAGTGTAATAAGGTAGAGTAGTAGAAAGTGAGATATACTTGAGGCATGCAGAACCCTCGGGACCCTCAGCCTCGAGATTAAATACCTGGGCTGATGGTGGGGTGTATCATCAAATACCTGCGCTGATGATGGGGTGTATCGTAAGGGAAGAAGATCTAAGGACAAGAGGAACTAGAAAGAAGGAAGGAAGTAGATCTGTCATGGAATGGATCCATTTCTCCTATCATCTGAGGCCGAATGAAGAAAGTTGAGTATAGTCGGTTGTCCCGAGGGGGACCTGGTGGGGTGCCTGGATCGTCTGTTGTGCTACTGACTGGTAGAGGTGGTGCGTCGACGAGGTCTGAGGATCCATTTGTCTCCTGGGAGGGGATATGTTTGGCCATGTCGCTGAAATCTTGTGGGACGAGGGAAGGTCCCACAGGTCCGCACTGATTTGGAGTCCGTGGCTACGCTGGTGTTAGTCTGTCTCTTAGTGCCCCTTCTTGAGGGTAGCACCAAGAAGAAGGAGGTGATTCGCCGAATAGGGTCTGGTCTTGTAGGAGGATGAAGAGTATGGGCTTGGAACTTGAGGGCCTCTTGTATGTGTAAGGATAAACACTGTTGATTTGGATACCTGAAGAAGCCCGTGAGGGTTTGAGTACCCTTGAATAAGCAATGAAATTGCCCCATGATCTCATCGTAAATGGGGCATCGGAAGATGAAGTGCTCCTTAGTCTTGATCTCCTGTAGTTGGCATAGCTGACGGATCTTGTATGGTCGGTTGATCTAGTGGTTTGTCTCTATAAAGAGTCTGTGGGAGTCCACTCTTAACTGGGCCTAGAGGAATGCGAAGAGCATGCATCTAGTGTTGGAATGTATACTGTGGTCGAACGATGAACCCATCCCTATGCCCCAAGTGATCTGGATAAATTGCCTATAAAAGTTATCTTTGATGATCTTCTTCAATACCTGTCTGGTCGGTAGGAGATGGCTGGGTGCATCCAAGGAATAACCCAAGTGAATTTGTATGCCCACAGACCTAAAAGATTTGAAACCCTTGCAAACCAACCACGAGCCGGACCCAAAGGGCTAGAGAGGGCAAAGGTCTTAGAAGAGTAGTAGGCCAAGAATGGGTATCGGTCTTGTCCCTTTGTCGAGTTGGCTAAACCTTGGATGCGATGTAGAAAAGAGACCAGTCCGAACACTGTCTCAAGTTGGAAGGGTCGAGCCCCAAACTCTGCTAGGATGATGTGATGAGGAATTGTCTGCTTGCATCTAATGATGCGTCAGAGGAGAAGGGTTTGGACTCTCTCAACTGAGGCCCAATCAGACACCAGTAAGGAAGGCCCCCAAATATCTAAGCCATAGAGAACCGTGGGTCGGATAAGGGAGTCCATGAGAGACATCTTGGATGAGATGTTCGAAAAATGGTGGCAGAAACACTCTCTCTCGAGAAGGGCTAAAAACCCATAACTCTTGGCAATCCGAGGCTGGAAGGCCAGTCGCAGACTAAAATGGGGTCCCGAAAATTGTACTCCCAAGTACGTGTAGGCGTTGGTGATCTCGGTCTCCTCCCCTCTGAAGAAGAAATGAAGGTCTACAGACTTCTTCGACCCGTTGAAGATCATAACCTTGGTTTTACCTAGCTTGACCATCCACTGGAAAAGGTCGTAGAAGAGAGCTAGGGCATCCAACTGTCTCGGTAATCCTGCTGGAGATGAGGCTAGGAGGACCACATCATCGACGAAAAGCAAGATGGATATCAGAACCTGGTGGAGGAGATACCCCTCACCGTCCTGGATATGCTCGTCGAGAAAGTTCTTCTAAAGTTTCATGCATGAGCCTTAATTGTGAGATTTCTCCTTTAGAACCTTGGTCTCAAGTACATTAGGATGATAACCATCCTTCCAATATTTCTTTCATCTACTTCTTAACCAAAGTATAATTCAAATCATATAGAAGTTCTTCTAAAGTTTCATGTATGAGCTTTAATTGTGAGATTTCTCATTTAGAACCTTGGTCTCCATCCTCTTCCTTTGATTCTATTAGGATGATCACCATCTTCCCAATATTTCCTTCATCCCCTCAACCCAAAATATAATTCAGATCATATTGAAGTTCTTCTAAAGTTTCATGCATGAGCCTTAATTGTGAGATTTCTCCTTTAGAACCTTGGTCTCCATCCTTTTCCTTTGAGTCTATTAGGATGATCACCATCTTCCTGATATTTCCTTCATCCCCTCCTTTGTTGCACAAAGGGGATCTATATGCACAAAGGGGATCTATATGATCTATCACAAGAGTTTGGCAGAGCACTAAGTCCTTGCTCATTCTCAATTGCTGCAGTCTCTTATTGATTTCATTGAACTGATGGTGCCATGACTTTCAACCATGAATAATTCATCTTGCCATTTGTCAACCTTACCAACACGATTTGCTAAGCTGACAAACTCTCTATCTTGTCCACTATCCTAGTCATTTTGGCTTTAATTTCTTTGATAAACTCCTACACTCCTCATTGTTCATTTTGTTGCTTTGACATCCTCCTTTTGAGGCGATCCACTTCTTCCTCTAGTATGGATTCCAAGGAGAAACATTTCTTTGTATTGCAAGCATAGCTCTACACCTTTGGTCTTTCCTACCCAGAACTCAGGAGGCCCTTTGCTATGCCTACCTTTCTATGCCTCTTCTTTTATATTGAATTTATTATTTCTTTCTTTGGTGTCATCATTATTTTAAAATTTCAATTGTTCTTCCAAGCCTGGAAACATCGGCAACCTAATAAACTCAGAAAAAATGAATAATTGGGAGAAATTAGAGTTTTTAGCAACACTACAATAGTCTATCATAATTAATTAAAGTCATGAAAGTGCACCATAAACACATTTTAACAAATGTGCAACTCTAGTGTTGTTGAATTTTCAGATTTTGTATGTAAGCTGCTTAATGTTTTTGAATTTCACGTTGTGTGTATAATCTGTTTCTTTTAACCATTCAGTTTGCATGTTTTCCTCATCTACTTGCAGCCCTCCCCTTTTCTCTTCTTTCTTGTATTCATTATTAACAGTTTAGGGTTAAAGTAAGCAATTCATGGTCTGTGGTCTAGAACTTCAGGTTCTATTTTTATTGTTATTTTCAGAAAATGTAATTATTCTAACATTGAAGTGGGACCTGGTTGTCAACCTGTTTGACCAAGTGAAGATAAAACTTTTATCATGTAAGTTTGTCTAAATATATTGTGCATGAACACAAACAATCAACTATGTTTAATTGTTTAGCCTAAAATGGTGAATCCCGTGACCTAGTTGCTAGCTGCCATTTCAGATATTAATTTTGTTGTTTAATACCTTCAAGGAAGCCTTCAATGCTATTGGATAGAAAAACAAGTTTCATTGAAAAGGCAAGCTAATGTTTTTGTTCAATTTATTATATCTTTCATCAACTGTAGGTTTTCTGTTGTACACAAGAAAAACATATATCGCATTTGTATTGTTTTAAATTAGATCCAGAGGAGGTTAATTTTGGTGTATGCACACTTTTTCAATCAAATCATCAAAATGATTTTTTTTGGAATAAATTGTTTCAGTGATTTCAAAGGACAATGGTGTTGACTTTCTTGTAAGAAACCGTTTCAGAGATTTCATTCAGGATTTAGGTCATACGTGGTTTGTAACATTGTGCATCTCTTGAGTTGCTAGGAATTAGGAGTGGTAACTTTCTTGGATCACATTATATTACGAGTCTAGTTATTCAATGCTGCAAGCAATATTTGTTAGAAATATAGTATATTATTGAGAGCTAGGACTTTTGGCAGACTAGGCATTAAGGTGGCAGAGGCATTGCTTTCAAGCACCAATTTCACTTGCTTGCACCTGTATGGTCTGTAATGACTCAACAGGAATTCAACACAAGACCATTATTTCATTGATGTGCAGCTCACTGACAATCAAAAGTTTCCTTGAAAATAATCTTTAGTGGGACATTTATATAGTTTGCAAATCCACTGCTAGCTTCAAGCGTGTTCTTTATGGGAAAAGGGGATTAAGTCCTTCATGGGCGTTAAGGGTAATCTTTCATTTCTGAATAGACATTATTGAATATCTGTGTTGCTTCACCTTTTACATTGATATTCTGTACATCTCATGATAGAATTTATTATATGGGTGTAGTTGGTGCAACTTTATTGATGTTTTTCTTTGTCTTGCATTGCTTTCTGCATCTTGTTCAGTTGTTGATAAAAATTATAATGCTCTTTCTCTTTTTTGTCAGGCTTCAATGAAGACTGAGAGACAGAAAAAGAAGGAGATGTACTTCCCAGTGAGAAAGTATGCAGTCAAGGTCTAAAGGCAGTTGTTTTCTTGCTAGCATTTTTTTGTTTTGCTTGTTGGATACAGGAGCATAAGTGCTTCAGGCTCAGAGTGAGTCATCTATGTTCAAACTCCATGGAGTTTAAATTAAAACTCCATGTTCACGTTTCATTGTGGTATTCACATTCAAAAACTTCAAGTATGTTTGAACTATAACAT
The DNA here is from genome assembly GCA_009831015.1 of Picea engelmannii. Taxonomy (NCBI): domain Eukaryota; kingdom Viridiplantae; phylum Streptophyta; class Pinopsida; order Pinales; family Pinaceae; genus Picea; species Picea engelmannii. The sequence continues at coordinate 23,533 of ML830568.1, read as the reverse complement.
ATTAGGGTGTTGATTATCCTGTTTGATTTTTTGGCGTGTATTTTTTTAGCTATGTAGAGATTTTTTTGGTCTAACCTGGTCAGGATTAGAGGAGGCTTCTTTGGCTATCCAATTTGGAATATTATTCAAACGTACATCTAGAAGACTAGAAATTGCTTTATTAAGAATAACTAAAGTTGCAGTGTTACGGCTAAAATTAACTTTTGGAAAAGAAATATCATGTGGTACATGAATATTAATGGGTATCATTCTCTGCAACCTTTGAATGCAGACCTAGAAGTCAGTTTTTCTTTTCAGGTGGCGCAACTAGTCTTAATTTTTTGGCCCTTGTTCCAAATATGTAGTAAAACAGAATATATGAACTTTTGTGATGATCTTTAAACATGTACGGTTTGATTCTATTTGTTTTGCCTTAAATTTACTTCTAAATCTGATTATAAGGATGGATTTCAAGATAATTTTTTGATATGGTGGATCTATTATAAAAAATAAAATCTTGCTTAGTTTTTCGAAATGCAAAATAATCAGTGTCATAACTTTATTTAGGTTAACGATTCTTCTTTCAAAACATTGGTTAACATATTCCATTGCAATATTGTCAATACCTATTCAATAATTGTCTCCAATAAGTCTATAACCTAGAATTGAGTGAAAACTAACATATTCCATTGCAATATTGTCAATACCTATTCAATAATTGTCTCCAATAAGTCTATAACCTAGAATTGAGTGAAAACAGGGAATTCAAATGAGTATAGTATTTTTGAATTCTTCTCAATCATTCTATATTTTCTATATTCTCAAGAGTTTGTTTTCCACCATAGTTGGATAATTATCAATAGTAACGGCTGTGAACACAAACTATATAAATTAGGTTACAAAATGATGAAATCAACTATATAAGTTTAAATGACTCTATAAAACTACTAACCCATAGTTCATTACCACATGCACTTAGAAGTCCACAACAATTTTCCAAACAAACAAACAAGATTAGGAATAAGCAAACCTCCCCACTGAAAAAGCATGCCACAAAACACAAGGAATCCTTGTATCCAAAATTTGCCACAACAAAAGCATAAGCCTTGCATCCAAAATTTGCCAAATAATGTAGCATCTCAAAAATCCATGAAAAAGTGTGCCACGATTTGAGATTTTAACATCTTCATAAATATCGACAACAAAAGCACAAGCCTTCCCTCTAAAATTTGCCAAATAATGTAGCATCGAAAAAAAATCCATGAAAAAGTGATTTCCACCAAAAAAAAACTCGAATAATTAACATTATCATAAATATTGACAACATGAAATTTGCCCAATAATGATGTAGCATTTAAAAAAATCCATGAAAAGGTGAATGCCACCAAAAAAAACTCAAATAATTAACATTATCATAAAATATTGACAAGTGCATGGAGTTGGAGAGGGAGATTGTCTTTAAACATGAAGGAAATCATGAAACAAACTTTGAATGGGGTATAGTGGAAGCTATGAACAATTAAAGCTAAAATGTTGGCCCTCTTCTAAGGAATTGAGATTCTTGAAAGATTAAGAGGCTCTTGGTAATAGGAGGCTGATCTTATCAATACAAGGTATGAGTTACTCCTCATACTCAAAGAATTGCACTTTAGATAGGTTAATAAGGAAATTTGAGTCGTGTTGAAAGGGTAAACAATGGAGCATATCACTTGGCCATTGAAGCAACATATCTAGTTGCTTGAGACTTAATGTTAAAAGGGGGTAACAACTATATCCCATATCCCATGATTTAATCAATACTTCAATTATGTTTTACACGAAGACCACAAGGCAAGCCAAGTGGTAGAGGCCATTTAAGTCAAGGATATAGGTGTTAACAACCCCAAGGCTATAAGAACCTTTGCACATATTGATCACAATGGAGGGATAGGTTAATGAATCACAAGGTTTTCATTTGGGGAACAATGGTGGAATCATTCCAAAATTTGGTCTCGCTTGTTTTGTTTTGAATTGTGGTGGATGCAAGGGAGGAAAGGACTTTGGACTCACGCTCCCCCACTGACTATTGGAACATTCTCTATGTATTCATTGTGGGTATGTGTTGTCTACTCGACTCTGTGGGAATGTCATTCATTGAAGGTTTGGATTGGTCTCTGAAATTTAGCAATTAGCAACTTTTGGAAGATTTTGAATATGGTTGAGCATAATCACCCTTGCAGTTGTTTCTCATGTGAAGCTTTGCATTGGCATCAAGCTACAAGAAGGCACCACATACTCTTGGGTGATAATAAGGTAGCCATCTCTTATTTGCAGCATAGAATGACAAGTCAAGAGGTGGCTCAGAATTTGGACATGCAACTGACCTTCTAATTATAGATCTAGCTACAACAACTAAAATACATGTATGAAATATATTATTCTAAAAAATGTATTGGTCTTAAATAGAATGAGTTCTATTAAGTATAGAGAGATTAAAAAAACAATCGAGATCAAAATTAAGTATAGAGAGATTAAAAAAACATTCGAGATCAAAATTAAGTATAGAGAGATTAAAAAAACATTCGATATCAAAATCTCTTGATGCTTAAAAGTTTTTGAAGTGAGATAAATCTACTTCATTTCTCAAAATGTAATTCCACCAACTTAAATAAGACATAAATAATCCCACATCACTCTTTCTTTCAAAAAAAAATCACAAATTTACACATTTAAATAATGTTTTAATGAATCCTTATTTATGAAATCTTATATTAGAAAGTGATCATCATTATTGATAGCATAACTTCATAGTCCATTGAGTATCAATTCTAATATTAATAATAAGTTTTAAATAAAAAGTTAAAAAATACATATAATATTTTAACCTAACCATTCTTAGTTTAGCTCTCCATTCCAATATTAATAATACTTTTTAAATAAAAAGTTAAAAAATACATATAATATTTAATCCATTGAATATCAATTTTAATATTAATAATACGTTTTAAATAAAAAGTTAAAAAATACATATAATAATTTAACCATTTCTTGTTTATAAAGCTAAAGCAATATTATAAATGTTTCTCATTTTATTTTATCATCCATTCTTAATAGCATAACTCGATGTACTTAGATTTTCTGTTTGTTTTTAGAACAATATGGTTTTTTACTCGGTTAACATTAACAATTATACCATAGCAACATAATAAATAGTAGAGAAAGTACACAAGAGATTTATCTCCCAACAACTTTTCTTAGATGGATTCCTTTCACAAAGTCCAACCATTCACTATCTCCTCAGAGCTTACAAACAAGAATCAAAACCTAGCACAAGGCTAGCACCTAGCAGTAGCTCCATAGCTGCAGTAGCACCACACAGAGATAATGCACCCTCTAGGAGAGATAGTGCACAAGAGAGAGATATCACCACCAAAATAGCTCCAAGACTAGATTGTTGCGTCACCCTTCCTTCCTCAGAACTTGCACACCTTTTACTGTTGAAATAATGTAACTGCGAAGAGCATTCTTATTATTATTTTATTATTGGATTAAATCCCCATTGCGGATTAATTATGTCATTATTATTATTATTGTTATTGGACTAATCCTCATTGTGGATTAATCATGTCGGTAATTGTATAAGGACCAAATCCCCTTTTGCGGATTGGTCATCGGACAATTACAAAGGGCAGAATAAGAAGTCGGCCCCAACAGTTATAATGGAAGACCTAGAATTAATTAAAGGTGGGTTTACCCACCCAGAGTGAGAGGTCGGCCCTGCCAGATTGTGACCTTTCACACGTGCCAGTTTGATATAAATAAGAGGCTAGCGCCTTACTTCTAACACACAACTCACTTGCTCATTCTCTTATGACGCAAGCTGCAATTACCAGTTGGAGAGGAGAAGAAGAGTGGCGCATCTCTTGGGGAGGACTTTCTGTATTGGTTTGAGTTATCTTTTGAACATTGTATAAGCTATTTATGATAAGGAAGTTTTTGCTGGGTTTTCTTCCCCTAGAGGGTTTCCTAGGATAAATGT
>ML830568.1:0-12460 GCA_009831015.1 Picea engelmannii | reverse complement strand
AAATGGCTCTTCAAGATAAAACATGCTGCTGATGGAAGTATTGAGAAATATAAAGCAAGATTTGTCGCTCGTGGCTTTTCCCAGAAGGAAGGAATCAACTATGAAGAGACATTCGCTCCTGTGGCCAGATACACTTCGATCAGGACCATTATAGCTCTTGCGGCTAAGATGAAGTGGAAGTTGTACCAGACAGATGTGAAGACAACTTTCCTGAATGGTGTTATCGAAAAGGAAGTGTATATATATCAACCCCAAGGATTTGAGGTTGAAGACAGGAAGTCTCATGTCTGTCAATTGTATAAAGCCTTATATGGATTGAAGCAAGCTCCCAGAGCTTGGTATGGCCGTATAAACAGTTTCTTGATGAGCTTGGGCTTTACCAAGAGTAAAGCAGACTCAAATCTCTACTTCAAAGTTATGGATAATGAACCCGTAATATTACTACTGTATGTGGATGACTTATTCTTAACTGGAGAAGAAAATCTCATCACCAAATGTAAACAAAGACTTGCCGCAGAATTTGAAATGAAATAACTTGGTCTAATGCATTACTTCTTAGGTCTTGAGGTATGGCAGAGTCCGGAAATAATCTTCCTTAACCAAGGGAAGTACACGGTCGAAATCTTAAAGAGATTCGACATGCTAGAATGCAAGTCCATGAATACTCCCATGGAAGCAAAACTGAAGCTGCTGGTCGATACTTCGTCAGATTTGATAGATGCCACTCTGTACAAACAGATTATTGGATCGTTGATGTACCTGACGAACACAAGACCAGACATCTGTTTTGCAGTGAACACCTTGAGTCAGTTTCTAGTAGAGCCCAGACGTGTTCACCTAGTGGATGCAAAACATGTGATGAGGTACTTTAAAGGTACAATGGATTATGGTCTCAGCTATGATGGAGATCATGACTTCACATTAAGTGGATATACTGATGCAGATTGGGCAGGAAGCGTTGCTGATTAAAAAAAAAAAAAAGCACTTCCGGATGCTGTTTCAGTTTGAGATCAGCTATGATCTCGTGGTAGATTAGGAAGCAATCCAATATTGCTCTCAACACAACGGAAGCAGAGTACATTACCGCATGTTCTGCTAGCTGCGAAGCTATATGGCTTCGAAAGTTGCTGACAGACCTATTCGATTTGAAGATGAAAGCAACCGCGATTCTATGTGACAATCAAAGTTGTATTAAAATGACAGAGAATCCTGTGTTCCATGACAGGTCGAAGCACATAGAGATCTGCTATCATTTCATCCGTGACATGGTACAGAGAGGAGCCTTGAAGCTCCAATACATTAGCACGGATGAACAGGTTGCTGATGTGTTGACTAAGCCACTATCTCGTGTAAAGTTTGAACACTTTCAAGATAAGCTTGGTATTGTCCGAAAGGACCTTCCCTGAAAGGGGGAGTAGATGTATTCCTTGCTTCTGACCTCGCTGTTAGACGTAAAGAAAGACGAGTCATACTTCTGACCTCGCTGTTAGACGTAAAGCATGATGCCGTGTGATCCTTGCTTCTGACCTTGCTGTTAGACGTAAAGCATAACGTTGTGTGATCCTTGCGTCTGACCTCGTTGTTAGACGTAAAGCAAGATGAGTCATGCTTCTAATCTAGTTGTTAGACGTAAAGCATGACGTTGTGATTCCTCGCTTCTGACCTCGTTGTTAGACGTAAAGCGAGATGTTGATGTGTTCCTTGCTTCTTACCTCGTTGTTAGAGGTAAAACAAGATGAATCATGCTTCTAACCTAGTTGTTAGACGTAAAGCATGACGTTGTCATTCCTCGCTTCTGACCTAGTTGTTAGATGTAAAGCGAGATGATGATATTACTTGCTTCTGACCTAGTTGTTAGACGTAAAGAAAGTTGTGACTGACACTGAGCTACCAACTTAACTGCTGTGACATTGAGCTAGTGTAGTACTGTGATGAAGTATCATTTTTACTGATACATATTTGATGCAGATGATGATAGCATTCTTTCGAGAATGATGATGCTGCTGATGAAGAAAACTTCCGATGACTCGTAAATGTGCTAGACAATGTTTCAAGATGATATTGATGATACTGTTTTCCAGATGCCACTGATGATGCAGACCTCTCTCGCCTGATGCTGATGAAGAATACCCTTCTTGTTAAGGGGGAGTGTTGAAATAATGTAACTGCGAAGAGCATTCTTATTATTATTTTATTATTGGATTAAATCCCCATTGCGGATTAATCATGTCATTATTATTATTATTGTTATTGGATTAATCCCCATTGTGGATTAATCATGTCAGTAATTGTATAAGGACCAAATCCCCTTTTGCGGATTGGTCATCGGAAAATTACAAAGGGCAGAATAAGAAGTCGGCCCCAACAGTTATAAGGGAAGACCCAAAATTAATTAAAGGTGGGTTTACCCACCCAGAGTGAGAGGTCGGCCCTGCCAGAGTGTGACCTTTCACACGTGCCAGTTTGATATAAATAAGAGGCTAGTGCCTCACTTCTAACACACAACTCACTTGCTCATTCTCTTATGAGGCAAGATGCAATTACCAGTTGGAGAGAGGAGAAGAAGAGTGGCGCATCTTTTGGGGAGGACTTTCTGTATTGGTTTGAGTTATCTCTTGAACATTGTATAAGCTATTTATGATAAGGAAGTTTTTGCTGGGTTTTCTTCCCCTAGAGGGTTTCCCAGGATAAATGCTGTGTCTCTTGTGAATGTGTATTTCTCAGTGATCTTGTTCTTATTATGCTCTTATATATTGAAATGCAAAGAACTATAATAATGGCATAAACATTAACATTTACCTCAGTGAGTGGGAGTGTGTTGTGTCTCCAAATGAGCCAAGACGTCACCTATTTATAATCTTCCAATCACTTATGCTTGTGCCGACTTCTCATCTGGGAGTCTTAATTAACTTAATTGATTCTTGGGTGAGCCTTTAATTAATTCCTAGGTGAGCTGACTTCTCTTCTAGAAACTTCTTGTTTAATGGTCTTCCTAGACTTCTAGAATCTTCCTGCATCTAAGATAGGTTTGCATTGGAGGAAAGGTTCATCCCGTAGCTACCAAACATCAACACTCCCTCATAGCTAGGTAGGTATCTTTCATGATGTCTTCATCTAGTAGTCCACTGACTATGCAATTTGATGGAAGGCACACAACTACTACAATGCCTTCAATAGCCCGAATCATCAAGCACAGTCTCTACGATCAAATGGTAGCACACACAGCGATATCCAAGCGATCTGGTAATCTTCATGACAATCAGCTAGTAGCACACAACTACTACAATGTCATCCAATAGATCACAACTGCTGCCAAGTAGTACACAACTAATATCTAGTGACACACCGTCATCGCCAATGGAACATATCCACTGTAGTAGCACACAACTACTGTCCAGAGACACATAGTCTCCACCAATGGTACATAACCACTGAAGTAGCACACAACTACTGTCTAGAGTCTCACAACCTTTGCTAGTGGAACACATCCACCGAAGTAGCACACAACTACTGTCCGGAGTCACACAACCTCTGCCATAGTCTTACGACTACGTGTGTGATGTTTCTTCTCTCAGCAGGTCCGACTGTATATTACCCACTCAGTCACCTCACATGACTTATCCAGGGAACCCTTGGCCAGAGGGGTTATTCGACATGAGAAAAAACAACACACCTCCCTCTCAACGAGGGTGGACATTCAACAACACTCCAAGCTTGTTCATGAAGTACTCATACTTCACTCTTGACAAGGGCTTGGTGAGGATGTCCGCTATCTACTCGTTCGTGGATATGTACTGGAGCTTCACAGATCCTCTCTACACCATGTCCCAGATGTAATGATATTTGATCTCTATATGCTTATACTTGTCATGGAATACAAGGTTCTAGGTAAGCTTCACACAACTTTGATTGTCACAATGTATCAAAGTTGGCTCCAATTCTAGATCAAATATCCCGACTAACAACTTCCAGAGGCACATTGCTTTACAGTTTGTCACACTTGCTGCGATATGCTCTGCTTTTGATGTACTAAGTGCCACTGATGTCTGCTTCCTACTCAACCATGAGATCATCCCTGATCCCAGATTGAAACAATATCCAGAAGTACTCTTCTGATCTATTGCACTCCCTGCCCACTCACAATTTGTATATCCTTGCAACTTCACATCTCCACCTGAGACATATCTCAATCCATATCCAACCGTACCATGAAGGTACCTCAACATATGCTTTGCTGCCATCCAATGTACTTGTCTAGGTTCAACCATGTGTTGACTCAAGGTGTTCACTGCAAAGCATATATCTGGCCTGGTGTTAACCAGGTACATCAATGATCCAATCAACTGTCTGTACAATGTGGGATCCACCAAATATGAAGATTTGTCACTCAAGAGATTCAGATTTATCATCTTAGGTGTGGTCATGGACTTGCAATCCATCATCCTGATTTTCTTCAGGGTCTCAACAATATATTTTCCTTGGCTAAGGGAAATATCCTCTGATCTCTGCCATACCTCCAATCCCAAAAAGTAATGCATTAGACCTAGATCCTTCATCTTGAACTATGAAGCGAGCTCCCTCTTACGCCCATCAATGAACTTCTCGTCCAAGATCAATGGACATCCATCCTCAACCTTATAGTAGAGGTTAAGATCTGCCTCACTCTTGGTAAATCCCAGGCTCATCAAATATCCATCTATCCTGGGATACCAAGCCCTGGGTGTTTGCTTCAGTGCGTACAAGACCTTCTTCAGTATGCACACATGGAACTCCTTCCCATGGATCACAAAGCCTTGTGGTTGTTCTATGTACACTTCTTCCTCTATTACACCATTCAAGAAAGTAGTCTTGATGTCCATCTAGTGTAATTTCCATCCCATTTCAGAAGCAATCACAATGATTGATCTAATGGAAGTGTGTTTTGCTACATGAGCAAAATTTTTGTCATAGTCTTCTTCCTCTTTCTAAGAGAACCCTCTAGCCACAAACCTTGTCTTGTACTTCTCTATGCTGGCGTCTGTAGCATGCTTGATCTTGTAGATCTATTTGGAAGTCACAACTGACTTGCCTTCTGGTTTTAGAACGACCTCCCATACATCATTCTTCATGATGGATTGATACTCCTCCATCATGGCATCCTTCCATTCCGCCTTCTCAACAACTTCTTCAAAAGTGGAAGGTTCCAAATCAATGATGTTGCTCATTAGTGCCACATAGCTGGAAAACTTATGTGGTCTCTTGCTCTATCTAAAGGCGCCTTTGGAGGTTGCATGTCCTTCATCTTCCTGCAAGGTTTTCCGAAGCCAAGTTGGTCTCTTCTTGGTAGCCACAACTTCTTCAGGTAGATCTATAAGTCTTTCTGACTCTACCATATCATTCTGGACTTTTGGGATGGTTTCTTCAGGTGTAGAGTCTACCATGACTGCATCTTTGGGAGCCTCTTGCTCTATTTGGTCCTCATCCATGTGAGATTCCCTTGATCTTCTGAAGGCTTCATCTTCGTCAAATGTTACATCCCGACTAATCTTGATCAGTCTCTGCCGTGGAATGTAAATTTTATAGGCCTTCAAAGTCTCACTGTATCCAACGAATGTGCCCTTCTTTCCTGAAGGTTCCAATTTTGTTCTCTTTTCCTTGGAAACATGTATAAACACTGGACAACCAAAAATCCTCAAGTGACCGACTTTTGGCTTCTTTCCGATGAACACCTCTTCAGGTGTCTTGTTCCCCAATATCTTATGAGGGCTTATGTTCTGCACGTATACAACCATACTGGATGCTTCTGCCCATAAGTGCATGGCTAGGTCCTGGTCATGTATCATTGCTTTTGTTGCTTCTATGATGGATCTATTCTTTCTTTCTGCAACCCCATTCTGCTGGGGGTTATAGGAAGCTGTAAGCTCCCTCTTAATCCTTACTTCTCGGAAAAAGTCCTTAAACTCCTTTGAGGTGGAGTCACCTCCATTGTCAGATCTCAAAACTTTAATCTTCCTCTCAGAGAGATTCTCAACTAAAGCCTTGAACTCTTGAAACTTGTTAAAGACTTCATCTTTTGCTTTCAAGAAGTAGATCCATGTCTTCCTGGAATAGTCGTCTATGAACAACACATAGTATACAAAGTTTCCAAGTGATGGCACCATCATCTGTCTGCATACATTGAAGTTTATGATGTACAAAATACCTTTGGATCTGCTATCATTGCTTGTAAAGCTTCCCTTGACATTCTTGCCAAGTGCACAACCTTTGCATACTCCGTCATGGTCTATCTGGATTTCTGGTAGACCTGTAACCATTTTGCTCAAAACTGGTAATGCTCTATAGGTTGAGCAAGCCTTCGGTGCCATAGTTCACTAGAACTAACACTATTGTGTATAAGGGCTTGTTCTTGGTGTCCCTTCAACTTATACAGTCCTCCCTCTCGCACACCAATCATAGTGGCTTTATTTATGCTTGAATTCTTGGGCCATATAAGGACTTGGCCATCCACAAAAGCTAGCCTAAAGCCTTTATCTTCTAAAGATGAAATAGATAGAAGATTCTTCTTTAAGCCTTGTACAAATAATATATCTTTAATTGAAAGAGGGTTACCTGAATCAAGTTGTAAGGAGGCTTCTCCAACGCCTTTGATTGCAAGATTGGAATCGTCTCCAAGCACCACTTGAAGTAAAGAGTCATTTTCTGTTAATTTGGATAGAGAGTTTCTGAATCTGGTCATATGCTTGGAAGCACCGCTATCTATGAGCCAAGTATCGCTTCCTTGAGTGATTTTTCCAGTGAATGTTGAAACAAATACAAATTCTTCATCATTGGGTTTGTGTTCTTCGACATCAACTGCATGTGAATGGTGCTTCTTCTTTTCTTTCTCATGTTTTTGAGGACATTGTGCGGCATAATGTTCCATCTTCCTGCAATTGAAGCATTGAACCTTTGGCACATCCCTTTTACGACGTGGCTTCTTAGACTTCCTTGGGTTGCCTTCTTCTCTTTCCTTTCTCTTCTTCACTTGTGTTGCAAGTGATTGGTTTTCCTCATCATCTACCTTTTGTTTATTGGACATCAATCTAGATTCCTCTTGAGAACAATATGCCGATAACTTGTCAAAATTGGGTAACTTCTTTCTTGCACAAATTCCTTGGACAAATGGGTCCCAAGAAGAAGGCAACCATTTAATGTAGTGGTTACTAGTTCAACACCTTCCACTGGATCTCCAATGGTAGCTAACTGGGCTTTGATCTGTGAGATCCTTGTAAATAAGTTGGCTATCCTCTCTGACTTGTTCATAGTCACATTTCTAAGTTGATGCCGTAGGGTAAGCTTCCAACTGGTGTTGTTTCTTTCATAGAGTTTGGTTAGGGCATCAAACATATCCTTTGCAGTCTTTAGTTCTGATACAATGGGTATCGAGGGATCCTTGATTGAGTCTGTCAAGATCCTCTTGGCCTTGACTTCGTTCTTCTTGAACTTTGCCTTTGCTTCTTCGTCTTTGGGTTCTGGAAGCATCTTCTTGACATAATCCAATAATTCATTCTCTTCTAGAATGAGTTGTATTCTATGCTTCCAGGATCTGAAGTTTTCTGCTCCATTCAATTTGTCTTCCATTCTCAAGCTGGAAGACATTCTCCTGATTAAAACCCTAGCTTGGGAATTTTTTGCAATTTTCAAATTCCTTGAATCTGCAAATTGAGTGTTGCAGGAAGTACGCTAGGGTAGGGCACACTGCTCTGTGTAAAGGGCAGTCCTAACGCCTTTGGGATAGTGCTAAAATTAGCTTGACAGGGTTACTGCGCAACGACAACGTGGAGTGGGCCCATAACCTGTTAGATTTTCCTTTTGCTTATAGAACACTATATTTCTTTACTTAGTTAACACTAACAATTATACCATAGTAGTAGAATAAATAGTAGACAAAGTACATGAGATTTATTTTGGGAAAACCCCAAATGGGGAAAAAACCCAACAACCTTTCTTAGATGAATTCCTTTCACAAAGTCCAACCATTCACTAGCTCCTTAGAGCTTACAAACAATAATCAAAACCTAGCACAAGGCTAACACCTAACAATGGCTCCACAGCTGCAGTAGCACCATACATAGATAACACACCCTCTAGGAGAGATAGTGCACAAGAGAGAGAGATCACCACCAAAATATCTCCAAAACTAGGCTATTGCGTCACCCTTCCTTCCTCAGACTTGTGCACCTTTTACCTCAGTGAGTGAGAGTGTGTTGTGTCTCCAAATGAGCCAAGACGTCACTTATTTATAATCTTCCAGTGACTTCTACCTGGGCCGACTTCTCATTTGGGAGTCTTAATTAACTCGCTGACTTCTCTTCTAGAAACTTCTTGTTGTTTAATGGTCTTCCTGAACTTCTGGAATCTTCCTGCATCTAAGATAGGTTTACATTCAAGGAAAGGTTCCTCCCATAGCTATCAAACATCAACATGTACCATTCTTGATAGCATAATCCAATGTATATCAATTTCAGAGTTGCCAAACTCCCTTTTCCATTTCAACATCCCTTATTACAATGTCTCTTTTCTTTTCCAATCCCTTTTTTTCTCTTTTTCTTTTTTCCTTTCATAAAATACTAAGTAACTCTTTTTATTTTTCCTTATTCCAATAATTTTCCTCTTGATAAAATATTAAGAAACTTCTTCTTTTTTTCCCTATTCCAATTTTTCTCTTATCCCAATCTCCTTTTCTTTTTCACTTATTCTAATAAATAATTCTTATGATTTTTTTCTTATCCTACTTTCCTTTTCTTTTTTACTTAAAGGGACCCCAAACGAGGGGATCCCCTACACCAATTTGGTGTTTCGCTTGACTTGATGGTTAAGAACATGTCTTTCCTCCTAAGAGTTCACAAGTTCAAATCTAGAGGAGGATAGTGTATATATGCCTCCGGTGGAGGGGGCCCCTTGTCCCACAAATAAGAGTCTCATACACCAATTTGATCCCACAAATAAGAGGCCCACAAATAAAAGGGTCTCATAGGCCAATTTAGCTAGCTTAGACTTGACCTTAAAAATAGCTTAATAGTGACCTTAAAAATAAATAATAATAATTATTATTATAATTTTTTTTCTCTTATTCCAACTTCTTTTTCCTTTACTTATTTTAATAAATATTTTCTTATCCCACTTCTCTTTTCCTTTTTACTTATTATAATATTTTCTTTTTCTTTTTCTTTTATCCCAATTTCCTTTTCTTTTTCACTTATTCTAATAAATAATCCTTATAATTTTTTCCTTACCCCAATTTCATTTTCTTTTCACTTATTCTAATAATTTCCTTTTTACTTATCCCACTTTTCTTTTCTTTTCTTTTTTACTTGTTCTAATAATTTTAAAATTTTTGGTTGATAAAACACAAAGATTGTGTCGTTAACAGAAATGGCTCCTCCTCACAACGCTCTTCTCTTTTCTCCTTCCTTAAAAATAAGGAACAAATTGTTCAATGACAAATTCATAATGATATATCGGACATACAAGGCCATATATATACCTAATACCACCATCAAAGCAAATGCAAACGAACAAATCAAAATAAAGAAAATGAGATTGACCAATAGACATAAATTGCACAATGAAGAACTATGCCAGAGATAGTGGGCAATATGTATGACTTTACCATTATCTAAACAGAGATACTGGGCAATATGTATAACTTTACCATTATCTAAACAAACTGTATAATTGCACAATGAAAGAACTATGCAAAAGATAATGGACAATATGTATAACTTTCCCATTATTTAAGCAGACTGTAAACAAATCACCAAATGATCAAGAGAAGGATTTGATTTATCCACAATGTAAATATTTTGGGGCCAATTCCCCTATAAAGGTCCAACCTGCCCACTCCTTATTCTGGCCAATTCCACTATGCAGAGGAATAGAAGTTAATCTCTTCAAGTTTCATTAACAAGATCCAACTTGCTCATTCATGATTCTGGCCAGGTCCACTATGAAGAGCAATAGAGCATTTTTTTAACATCATCAAAAGATCTAGACCTACGAGGTAAATTGGAACTTGATAAAGGTCCACTATGAATAACAAAACCATGACCATATACTGTGCAACATTATGTGTATTAAAGATGGATAACCAGTCAAGATAAACACAAATGAATAATTTGCCCATAGAATATACGTACTAAGTTTTACAGCCCAATGGGTATCACAGACTCCTAAAACTGTGACCTTGCTACTTCTAAGTTCTAAACTCAAGGACCTCAATTCAAGCCGTATATGTAACCAAAATCACATCATCATGCAGACTACAAAATCTTGGAGTAATACAAAACTCCTTTGTACTCGGATCTCTCTACATTTTGTGAGAATTTCTGTTCGAATGGAATGAATTGATTTTGAAGGGCAGATAACCAGCCGCTCCATGCTTCTGAATTGCAGATTTTGTCTCCGAGAATTCACTTCCAGACCAAAATCTCCATTGCCAAAATGCATTCAAACGTTAAATCATCCATGGGATTGGGCTTTAAATTGCTGTGATAAGCAGCATTCCTGCCACAAACAACAATGCAGCTAGTTGGATGACCATTACTTATCAGATATGATATGAAGAATGGAAAAAAAAGAAGCTGATGAAGGGAAATTAACCTGCAAACAGTAAATAAAACAGCTCTGGTCTGTAATTATAGGTTGCGCCTGCAGAGGGGTTTCCTGCAAGAAACCCAAATAAAAATATGAATGATTACTCAAATATGAATGGTTTTCAAGGTAGTCCAAGGGGTTAGCTGGACAGATATTTCCAACTGAATCTTCTGGAACAGATATTTCCTAATGAATCTTCGAGATGAGGAACATTAACCCCGTCCAGTTCCAATTTCTTTTAATGAGATGCATTAATTTATGTATAGATGAGTCTATCAGGAAGAACACTATTCACAAATGCAGATAAATGCAAGAAAACACCACTTAAATTGTCCTGGAATTTACTATGCCAATGAAGAGTAGCATTCCCGAATGTGGAAAACATCACTTGGATTGCCCAGAAGTTTAAAATAGGGACCAGTTTACGAGGATACCATTCACTAATGCAGTAAAATATCACTCGAGTTGCAGACGAATGCGGCAAAACGCCACTCGGTTTCCAACGAGATATTCATTAGAAAAAAAATAATGAGAACTCCAAAGTGGAGTAAAATCCAACCTGTGTCGCATGAGGTGGTTGAATTCCAGCCGTCGCACAGGCAAAGATTATTCTCCTTCACAACATCGTAACCGCAGACGCCCTTGGAGGCTTTACAGGATTTGCAGAAGTCAGAATCCTCAGGAAGAGAAAAGCTGAGCTGAATCCCATACGACCATTCCCTAGGGTTAGCAACCTTGATGGGAGCCGAATTGTAAGCAGTGGCGTAAGAGTAGCACTGTAGGCGCGAGAGATTGAGGGAGCCAATGGAGGAATAAGGGATCCCGCAGCAGGGCGGGGGTCTGGTGGCTTTGCTCTTCTTCCCAAATCCGACCCATGAAGGGCAGTCGTAGAAGGCGTCGCAACCCATCCCGGTGACGTTCCGACACGGGAGGTGCTTGTCGGGGAAGCCCTCGAAGAGCGGGGAGGCTTTGGAGCAACCAAGAAGCATGAAGGCATTGTCGGGCGTCGGCTGCAGGTAGCGAGCTCGGGCGTCTTCGAGGAAAAAGCCGTCGCTCTTGTGCATGGAAGCGCAGGTCGACATCTTGGGGTCGAAAATGTCGAGCAGCTTGAAGCCGTAGTCAATGTTCACGACCTCGTAGCTGCCAGAGACGACATGAAACATCATTACGTTGTTGATGCAGTAGACCAGATCGCGGTACTTGGGGTGTCCACAGCCTTGCTCGATTCCGAATGGGTAGTCCACCGTTATGTTCCCACAGAAGGTCCTGCAACCTCCTGTCATGGCGGCTCCAACGTCTCCAATCTGTGATCCTACTGACATTATTACAAGCAGAGCCACCATTGTTATGATCATCCCTGAACCAGCCATTCTTAATGCAGAAAACTTGGGTATTATTGGATAGTACAAGGCGTCAGTCTAATGAGGCAGCTGTAAGCCTTTATCCATTCCCATCCTTGTTTCTTTTATAGCTTTTTCTCTTTTCTTTGTATCAGAGATGAGATGGGCGCTCGTGGCTCCTGCTCTGCTGTGCTTCGCTTTCGAAGTTGCAGGGAACCCTGGACATGTACGGGAATCCACAGTCAGTCGGTGAATGTAGAAAAAGGGGCCAAAATTGCATTGGAAGACAGCGCAGATGGGCTAAAATAGAAATAAAGTTGGGAGGGGCACTCGACACAGGAAAAGATAGATTCTCTTTGATGATACGTGTGGCAGTACAAAATGGGCATTGGAAAATAGCGTGGGTTTGTCTGCCCCATTAATGCATTTCCTACTTTATAAAAAGCTAATCCCTGAGGGCTAATAAGAATATGTATATAGCGTAGTTTAAACGTTCTATTTTTTTT
>ML830567.1:53034-69995 GCA_009831015.1 Picea engelmannii | reverse complement strand
CTTTTCTTCAGCTCGGGACAATGATTCTTTTAGTGACCATACTTTCAACAGTTGAAGCATTGTATTTCTGACATATCTTTCTCTTGATTTGGATTCTTCCTTGAACCAAACTTCCTTTTGTTCTTGAAATTCTTGAATATTGTTGTGAAGGCTTGATCATCGTATTTCTTTTGAGGTTTCTCTTTTGCACTAATCCTTGATTCTTCTTGTGCACACCAAGTCCAAAGTTCTTCAAATGTAGGATACTCCTTCCTTACATTCATACTTGCGGAAAATGCATCCCATGTCTTGGGAAGACCATTGAGTACTATATTTACCAGTTCCTTATCTGAGATGATCTCTTCAATATCTTGTAGTTGATCTCTTAACTGAGAGATCCTCAAAAGTATGATGTTATGTTGTCATCATCATTGATCTTCATGTCACGAAGCTCATTCTTCTGACTCATTACTTGTCCAATGTTTCTGACTGAGAAGAGGTTTGTTAGGGCATCATACATCTTCTTAGATGAGTCAATATGGGAGATGTAGGGTATCAAGTGGTATTTTATAGATTCCACTATGATACTCATGGAATTTATGTCACTGTCTTTCAACTTCTCCATAACTACAACGTTTTGTGGTTCCTTCTCTTTTCCTTCTTCAAACTCGGGTTTCACGATATCCAGCATTTTATTCTTGGCAAGGATGAGGTCAATCCTAGTCTCCCATGCTCTGAAGTTAGAAGCCCCATCTAAATTGTTTTCTGACTTCATAGAGTAAGTCATGGTTTCTTTGACTTGGTCAACCCTAGATTTGACCAAAAACTAAAACTTGACGTCTTAGCTTGTTGAGAGTACCAGGAGATGCACTAGGCTAGGGCGCACTAGTCTATCCAGAAATTAGGTCAATCCCTTCACTTAAGGTGCCTCAACGAGAGGATTTAGGGTTTCTGCAACTGCACCTAGCGACAGTTCTTTAGTAATTGCTTCTTCTAGAAACCATAGCGACAGTTCTTCAACGAGCTTAGTATCCTTATGGCTATGCTCCCTTCCTGTGGTTAGATTGAATGAAGCAGGTGTGGGCCCATAACCTATTAGAATATGATGGATGTGATCATTTAACCATAGACAATATCACTATTGTCACCCAACCATAGGCTGAAGCCACCCCCAAGCACCTTAACCTTGACAGAGAATCATTCCGGAAGCAAACCCTGGGCTAGATAGCCAAACAAAGGGTGGAGCACCTTTCTCCAAGGATAGCGCACCAAGCAAGAACTGATCAGAGAGTCCAACCAATAGCCAAGAGATAGTCCAAGACAAAACCGAAATATGCTAGCTGCAGGAGCTGCAACGGAAGCTCTCCTCCAAACTTGCGCACAAACTGACCAACTGCAATGAACACAAGTGATGCTACTGCAGTTCTGAGAATGCCTGCCAGAATGAAGACTAACCTCCTGTATTTATACTAAAACTGGAAAACTGTCTGGGCCGACTTCTCATTATGGGTGCCTATTTACTTAATATATAATATTTCCTTTAGCCGACTTCTTCTCTTGGAGGCTAATAACCTAATACAAGTTATCCTCTTGATCCGACTTGTCTTCTAGGGTTATTAGCCAACTAATTAGGGTTTCTTCTTGCTTCTCGGAATATTCTATTCTCATCAGGTTTACACGTGGAGGTAAATACCTCCTGCAGCTACCATAATATCAACATTGGTTGCCTTTGTTGTAAGGCTACTGGACATGAAGTTTTAGATTTCCCTAGAATGATTGCTAAAGTTGAAAAGATGAACTTGAGACAAGAAGACCATGAGGAAGGTCAAGAGACTAATAATATGCTCAAGAACCAGAAAGAATCAAAGACTTTATTATTGTAGATGAAAGAAACCTTGAATGATCACAGAGACATCAACGTATCAGAGCTCTTAAGAGAGAAGGAGTGAATAGAAACAAAAATAGGAGACTTAGACATAGAATGTGTCCTGGATGAGGAAACACAGGTGAGCATTATGACAGAAAGAACTTGGGAAATTTTGGGAAAGCCTGTTATGGTTCCTTCATTGGGAGGAATAGGATTGTTTAAAGGGAAGATGATAAACCTATGTGGAAGACTTACCTAGATACCTATGAGTGATCATGGAACTTTGACAGGAGAATAATTTGAGGTCGTTAAGTTTGTTGAAAACAACGCCCCATTTTCTATTTTGCTAGGAAAAACTTGGGTTGAGAAAGATCAGATACGAAGGAAACAAGAAGAGGAAGCTCTAGAATAGAAAAAGAAAGAACTAAGAGATTTCATGGCTAGGATAATAGTGCACTTACTGGAAGAACAGGAGGACAAGTCGAAGATACTAAGGACCAGAGACCTAGCTGTCGAAGTTGAAAGAAAACAGGAAGACTTAAAACACTTGTCCATACAGGAGAGTAGAGTACCTACCCCAGAAAGAGAATAAGCATTACCCTTGAACCCTATGAAAGACACTCCACAATGCGAATTTACTATGACAAGAGGAGATAAGAACATTAATGGAAAGAGGAAACCAGTGACTCAAATCATAGGAAAGAAAGCTAGAAAGATCAGGAAGAAGAAAGCAAAGTTAGAAAATTTGCAGGAAGTTCTAGAGAGGACTTCACAGAAAGAAGGTTTGTAGAACTGGAACTTCGTCAGGATATCAGAACAACATAGATTGGCACTTCGCCATGGCAAAGCGATATGACCATTGGAGGCGTCCCGACCATTAGAATGACACTCCAGAACATCTAGAAACACAGTTATTACCGGAACGTTCACCATTGGACCGTTGGGACCGCGCCATAATGGATGGAATTTCATCGATTGAGGTGTTCCTTCCCGTTGGAAGAGTCTGTTACGACGTTGTCTATTTGTCTCGTCGAACGTTGCACCAAGAACACTTTTTCCAATTTTGATTATCCAAGCCCACAGAGAACTAATTTATTTCGTGCAATTCCTATTGAGAGCTCGCCACCCGTTCTGTTACATTGAGTGTTTTCTCACCGACCTGAGATATCTGATCTCGAGCATGCATGTCGGACAAAATTAGTGTGATAGAAAAGTTCATCGAAGAGATCCTAATAGACCTCATGGTTGAAAAGGTGATCTTCGCAGGCATGCAAGCTTCATCGACGCGAGGATTGGAAGCATCCCTATCAACTGCGTAGCGTCGATCTAGTCGACCCGCTGCTAAGAAACGTAGAAAACATCGTGATGACTTGGCAAATGCGAAGCTCATCCCATATATCATGCCCGACTATATCCCACCTCTGGCTGGTGCGATTAGTTGTGACAATGTCCCAAGGGACTTCGACTACACCTTGATCATTGCATACCTCCCAAAGGGGAAACACGTAGTTGGACTGCAGTTGGGACAAATTATGACGTTGAATATTAGTGACTTCAACTTGGGATATCGTAAGAACGATGGCATGCTCACCCCACATAAGTATTTGACCAAGACAAAGGGGATGAAGTCGAAGATCATCCCCTAGCCTTGGACCATGGACATCACAAGTTCCACCATCTTGAACGTAATGAAGATACATGTTGGCACAGGGACAGACCCAGGGTTCAACGCTACAACAACGCATCAGCAAAATCCTAACTACCGGCCCTTTCAGCAACACCTATGAAGCAGATGAAGTCTCACCCGAGGTAGAGGCAGGGGTGGTTGCAGGACTTAGATGTCTGGAACCTTATCTAGGAAACAGATATGTGATTGTAACACTTAACAGAGCACTCAGCAATTAACATTCATCAATATCCAGTATTAGTTACAACACAGTTAAACCCTAATTACAGAGTATCATAGTATTCATTCAGATCTAAGTTATTTAAGCACTAAGAATATGTACATAAGTCAGATTTAACGTCCATCCATATTATTAATCACTAAGAATCAACAAATCATTCATCTATATTAAATAACTAAGAAATTAAACACATAAACACATCAATACATCACACGAAGCATAGCAACACAACATGTACATGGTTCACCCCCACCCTGGGGCTACGTCCACCAAATCTTCTCTTCTTTATTATCTTTGGTCATTATTCTTACAGACACATAGCATCCGAGTTCTACTCCATAGAAGATAGGAGATATGCGCACACTCCGCCAGATCCTCCTTCTTCTAGCTAGGGTATAGCACCAAGACTTCACACAGTCTCTTACATTTATTTTCACTAGCCTTGCAAGCCTCACACAATCTCTTACAGTTATTTTCACTAGCCTTGCAAGCCTCGCATAGTATGCACAAAGAACTTACAACTCGTGATCACATAGATTGAAATCTAGCACTTAGCACACCAACCTACTAGGTCTCTCCTTATTACATCACCTAGCTACTTATTTATACATTACAAAATAGGCCTAAACATGGGTAAACCGATGGGCCGACATCCCATGCCCATTACATAATCCTGAATCCCCAAAAGGGCCCTAAAAGGGGCTGATATCCTGCGATATTCGCTTCGTCTTGCGCTCTACCTTCGACAACCTATCGAAGTCCCAAAATTACGTCAAACATGACCAAGAATCCTCAAGACTTGGTCAAGGGCCAACAGGCCCCCAACACTCACTTGTGACTCGTCCTGAGTCACTCTGATCTGACTAGTTCTGCTTCAAAATCCTCAAGCTTGGCTTGAGCTACTTCGACTTGTTTTTGTGCCATGACCTCTTGTTTAATGAACTCTTGTATGATTGCTTCATTGACAGGTCCCTCTAGGCGTTGTTTAGTCGCAGTGATGACTTGCTCCAGTTCTGCTCCTTGACCTTCGATCTCGGTGAATAGTTGGTAAGACTCATCCTATATAGGTTGGAACCTCTTAGTTACTTCCATAACTCTGCTTTGAATAGTGTGGACCTGATGTTGGGCAGTGCACTACTCTTGGGATCGCTTCATTCTTTCCACAGATGACAGGGGCTTCAACTGCGCCTATATTATCTCTGCTTGTTGCTTTGCTTCCTGTAGTTGTGACTCTAGTGCCTTCAATTCTAGATTCTCAGTGAGTCGCTCATACGTCTGGGCACTGTGATCACTTAGTTTATTTCATTCCATGGCAAGGACTTTGATTCTTTCAACTGCGCTTCAAGCAGTTGCTTCTCTTTGATCCATTACATTCTACAGGGTGCCAGGTACGGTGCGGAGCTCTAAGTCTGCTATTCGTTGTTGTAGCTACTGGATAGCTTCTGCGAGCTGCTCTACTTGATGTGTGACTCAATATTTTTCATGTGGTTCTAATCCTGTCACAAAGTGGAGTGCTCTATTGACTACTTCTTTCACTTCGAGTTTCTCTACAAGAAACTGTTCTTTTTCTTGTTGCATATGTGCTTTCTCTTATTCAAAATTTGCCTGGAGAGCAACCTTCTCCTATTTTGCAAGTTGAATTTGTTCTACGAGTACTCCTTGCACTTGCTTCAAGGCCTAGGTGGCTTGTTCTATTTCTTCTTGTGCACGACAAAGGCGAGCTTCGACCACATCAGCTAGTTAGTGGAGTTGGGCTGGCTCATCTCCCAACTCTGGTTCTCCTGATGGCAGGGGGGCAGTGGAGACTGCGCGGCTGGGTTGAAGGGCCTACTGTACGCCTTGAAGGTCGACCTTAATTTTTTCATACATTTCCTTCTGCTTAGCTTCTTGTTTCTCCACGATTTCTAGCGAAGCGTCATTTAGGGCTGCTATGATGAAGTCAAAATCATCGGTAGTGAGCACATTCTTCATCTTGGTCATGGTGGCTTTGGATTTCTTCCGAGAAGAAGGTTTCGGGGGAGAAACCTTCCTCTTCTTCAGAGGATCAACCTCATCTCTAGGAGGTGTTACTTTGCCTTGCTTCTAGCCATCTCCTTTTCCATTTATCTCTTCTAATTCGTCATCACCCCCTCAGTCAAGTGATACTAAAGAAGTCTTTCCTAAGGTGCTACTTAAGTCTTGGAACTCTTCAGTCTTCTTCCTTCTACTAGTGTCGGGTGTGTTCTATTCTTTGTGAGTGGCCTCTAGGATGTCCAGTTCAGGTTCATACATCTCTGCAAGAATAGCGGGGATAAGGAGGTTTGCGGACCAGTCCTTAGTGATCTCCTCAAGGTCCTCTTCTGTGAGTTTGTAGTACGACTGAAGTCGCTCCTTATGTTCGTCGACTCACACTATAATGTATATGAAGTGTCGATCTACACAGAACTTCATCAAGAGTTGGAACCTCTATAGGGTGTTCGGAGTCATGTGAGATTCAACTTCGATGGCTCTCTTCAGCTGAAGGTAATATGTGTGAAAAACAACGTTCGACTCCCACTGTTTGTTCATATCACTCGAGTACCAGAGTCTGGTGAAACTCGCAGCAAGCGGCTCGAACTATTCAATATCTAGAAAGGTCGCACCTTTCGGCATCTCCCAGGAAACAAAGGCGATGAGGATCAGAAGCCAGCTAAAGTGAAACTAATAGCCCTGATCCTATGCTTTGTGGCAGTCTAGTTCCAGTTGATTAACTAGGTACTTTTCCCAGTTCATCTGTAGACCTTCCATGCACTTCCCTGCAAGGTCAACGACAAAGCCTGTGACCTGCATGGGTCGGTTCTTCCTTACTAACTTTCTGGATATTAACTCGCAGGCTAGGCGCACTGCTCCATTCTAGATGGAGGCTACCTTGTAGCCTTGCGTCCCCTTTTCAACATCACCATATGTATCCTTGATCTTCTGTGCTAGTGCGCGATCTATGGCTTTTCCTAGATAGAAATCCTATGGTCGGGTCCTTTCATACTTAATCTAGTGATCCTATGGATCAACATCGAATCGCCTATGATACAACAGTCTAGCCATAAGTAGTCGCCATGGTAACATGAAAGGAGTAGCTTGACATAGGCATTGACTTCCTGGTGCCTTCTGAAGTGTGGGATTTTCATTACATTTAACAGGGTGGACTGCGCGAGGTTCATCGTCCATGGCTGGGGGATTATCTTTGAGTTCTTTCCCTTCATCCTGGTCAGGTATTTATACGGGGTGAGCATACTATAGTTCTTGTGATCTCCGAGGTTGAAGTTACTGAACTTAAACGCTGCAATATTTTCCTGTTGCGCTCGAACTACGCGTATCCCCTTCGAGAGGTATGTAATAACCATGGTGTACTTGAAATATCTTGGCACACTATCATGACTCACCACACCGGCTAGAGGCAGGATGTAGTCGGGAAATATGGTCGAGATCAGCTTCGCATTTGCTAGGTCATCTCTGTGTTTGGTTCTCTTTTTGGTTGATGGTCGAGGTGTTCCAGCTCTGTGAGCAGTCGATGGAGAGGCTTGCACTCCTCTCGTCAATGACGCTTGTACACCCATAAACATCACTCTTTCATACATGACTCTCTCAGTCATGAGGTCGATGAGTACTTCCTTCACAGACTCTTCAAGTGTGCTAAGTTTTTCAGACATACACACTCGTGGTTGAACATCTAGGGTTCGAAGAGTAACTGCTCAATGCAACGGGATGGATGGCAATAGCGCAATGATCACTGTGAAAAATCAACTATTCTGTGGGCTCAGATAGTCACAGTTGGAAAAAGTGTTCTCGTTGTGTGGCGTGACAGGATAAATAGATAACTTGACAATGGATCTCTTGCAACAAGTGAGAAGCCTTCATTAACTCAGTTCTTTCCATTATGGCGCGGTCCCAACAGTCTAGTGGCGAACTTTCTGACCATGAATTCATTTATACCCATTCAAGTCATCAATCTAACGGTTATATTGTTCCCAACGACTATATTTCTTCTCCATGGCGAAGTGCCATGTGACGCAGTTCTGATATCCTGATGAAGTTCCAATTTTGCAAATTTTCCTTCTACGAAGTTCCCTCTGGAACCTTATGTAACTTTTCGATCTTTGATCTCTTCTTTCTTAGTTTTCTAGCCTTCTTCCTAGTGAGCTTCATCTCGGAATTATTTTTTCCATTATGTTTCTTATCTTCTTTTGGTAGAGTAACTTCGCGTTGTTGATATTATTTCCTAGAAATCAGGGGTAGTACTTCATCTGTATCTAGAATAGGTACTTCAGTCTTCTATAGTTCTTCCATTGTTATTCCCACTTCGACATCCAAGTCTCTGGTTTTAAATAGCTTTGCTCAGTTCTCCTGTTCTTCAATCAAGTGTGCGATCCTCCTAGTCATGAAATATTTCAACTCTTGCTTCTTTTGTTCTAAGACTTCTTCTTCTTTCCTTCTGGCCTGATCTTCTTCAATCCAAGGTTTTCCTAGTAACATAGCAAAAGGACATTGTTCTCAATAAATTTAACAACTTCAAATTCTTCCTCTGTCGAAGTTCGATGAGCACTCATAGATATCTAGGTAAGTCTTCCACATAGGGTTATCAGTTTTCCTCTGAATAATCATATTCCTCCCAATGAAGTAATCATAGTAGGCTCCCCTAAAAGTTCCCAAGTTCTTTCTGTCATGATATTTACCTGTGTTTCCTCATCGAGAACACAGTCAATGTCGAAGTCTCCTATTCTTGTTTCAATGCACTCTTTTTCGTTGAAGATCTCTGATAAGTTGATATGTCGGTGGTCATTCAGGGTTTCTTTCATCTGTAGCAATACTTTTTCTTATTCTTTCTGGGGTTCTGCCATAATCTCAGTTGCTTGACCTTTCTCATGGTCTTCTTGTCTTATATTCATCCGTTCAACCTTAGCAATCATTCTAGGGAAATCTAATACTTCATGGTCCATAGCTTTGCAACATAGGAAACTAGGTCTTCTTCCATGGCATTCCTTAGCAATATGTCCTAGTTTTCTGCAAATGTAACAAAGGGTTAATCCTCTCTTTCTCTTAAATGATCCCCATCCTCTCTTTTACTGCGCGCTAGGATCATGGTAGCTAACCTGCAACAAATTCTTTCTAGGGTCCTGCATCCACTTTTTAGTCCAAACATTCTCTCTATGCATAGGTATAACATATCTTTCACTATTCTTATCAGATCTACTCATATCAAATCTTCTTTCTTCTATTAGTGCCCTAGTTTTCAAGCTAGGACAAATCTTATCAAACATACCTAGATTCATACTCTAGAAACAAAAAATTCCACTTATCTTACTTCTACAGAGCACAAAGCTTACAGGTCTTACCTCTTTAGTATTACTTTCACCTTTATCAGGGCACAAAGCTCCCATATCTTACCTCTTTTTTTCATATCTGACCTCTTTTTTTCATATATGACCGTTCCTCTTGGCACAGAGCTCCACATATCAAGTAGTATTGTGTATTAGGGAAACAGTTCTATGCACGAAGCTTTTCTCTTTTTCAATTCAGATCTTCGCACAAAGCTCCTTTTTCCTCAGTTCCCAGCAATCACAGTTTCAGGTCGGATCTTTGCACAAAGATTCTTCTTCCTTAGTTCCCAGCAATCACAGTTTTAGGTCCCGACAACGGAACCATTTGTTGGCACAGGGGAAGACCCAAGTTTCAACGCTACAACAATGCACCAACAAAACTCTAACTACCGGCCCTTTCGGCATAACCTGCAAAGCACATGAAGTCTCACCTGAGATAGAGGCAGGGGTGGTTGCAAGACTTAGATGTCTGCAACCTTAGCTGGGACATAGATCTGTGATTCTAACACTTAACAGAGCACTCAGGAGTTAACATTCATCAATATTCGGTCTTAGTTACAACGCAGTTAAACCCTAATTACAGAGTATCACAATATTCATTCAGATATAAGGTATTTAATCACTAAGCATATGTACATAAGTCATATCTAACATCCATCCATATTATTAAGCACTAAGCATCAACAGATCATTCATCTATATTAAAGCACTAAGCAAGTAAACACATCAATACATCACACAAAGCATGTGCGTGGTTCACCCCCACCCTGGGGATATGTCCACCTTCTCTTCTCTTCTTTATTATCTTTGGTCAAGCTTCTTACAAGAACCTAGCATCCAAGTTCTACTCTGTAGAAGACAAGAGATCTGCGTGCACTCCGCCAGATCCTCCTTCTTCTAGCTAGGGTATAGCACCAAGCCTTCACACAATCTCTTACAGTTACTTGCACTAGCCTTGCAAGCCTCACACAGTATGCACAAACAACTTACAACTCTTGATCACATAGATCAAACTCTAGCACTTAGCACACCGGCCTACTAGGTCTCTCCTTCTTACATCACCTAGCTACTTATTTATACATTAAAACATAGGCCTAAACATGGGTAAACCCATGGGCCGAAATCCCATGCCCATTACATAATCTCGAATCCCAAAAAGGGCCCTAAAAGGGGCCGAGATCCCGCGATCTCTGCTTCATCTTGCGCTCCACCTTCAACAGCCTGTCGAAGTCCCAAAATTAGGTCAAACATGACCAAGAATCCTGTTAACTGAGCATTTGTTGGCATAGGGGCAGACCCAGGGTTCAACGCTACAACAAAACACCAACAAAACCCTAACTACCGGCCCTTTCGGTAACACCTGCGAAGCAGATGAAGTCTCACCCGAGGTAGAGGTAGGGGTGGTTGCAGGACTCAAATGTCTCCAACCTTAGCTGGGACACAGATTTGTGATTCTAACACTTAACAGAGCACTCAACAGTTAACATTCATCAATATCCAATCTTAGTTACAATGCAGTTAAACCCTAATTACAGAGTATCACAGTATTGATTCAGATCTAAGGTATTTAAGAACTAATCATATGTACATAATTCATATCTAACATCCATCCATATTATTAAGCACTAAGAATCAACAGATCATTCATCTATATTAAAGCACTAAGAAAGTAAACACATAAACACATCAATGCATCGCACAAAGCATAGCAATAGAACATGTACGTGGTTCACCCCCAGCCTGGGTCTACGTCCACCAACTCTTCTCTTCTTTATTATCTTTGTTCAAGCTTCTTACAGGCACCTAGCATCCAAGTTCTACTTCGCAGAAGACAGGATATCTGCACGCACTCCACCAGATCCTCCTTCTTCTAGCTAGGGTATAACACCAAGCCTTCACACAGTTTCTTACAGTTACTTGCACTAGCCTTGCAAGCCTCACACAGTATGCACAAAGAACTTACAACTCTTGATCACATAGATCAAACTCTATCACTTAGCACACCAGCCTACTAGGTCTCTCCTTCTTACATCACCTAGCTACTTATTTATACATTACAAAATAAGCCTAAACATGGGTAAACCCATGGGCCAACATTCCATGCCCATTACATAATCTCGAATCCCAAAAAGGTCCCTAAAAGGGGCCGATATCCCACGATCTCTGCTTCATCTTGCACTCCACCTTCGACAGCCTGTCGAAGTCCCAAAATTAGGTCAAACATGACCAAGAATCCTCAAAACTTGTTCAAGGGCCAACAATACCCCACTTTGGAAGGCATCAGGAGGTTAATACATACATTAAACTCGTGTTTTCTTGCTTTCATGGTGGTTATTTGTGGCTGGACAGAAGCATCACTGTAGATCCAACGTTGATCCATCGGATCACCGGATTAAGCATGCAAGGACCAGACCCACAAGACTTTTATCCAGGGAAGGTTGCAGATCGTGCCCTAGCATAGAGAATCAAATACAACTATGTCGATGTGGAGAAGGGGAAGTGAGGCTACAAGGTATCTTCCATCCAGAATGACGCAGTGTGCCTATCCTGCTATTTGATCGCTGGTAAGCTAGTAAGGAAGAACAGACCCATGCAGGTCACGGGGTTCGTTGTTGACCTCGCAGGAAAATGCATTGAAGGAATACAAATGAACTGGGCAAGATACCTCATCAACCAATTAGAGAAATACTATTGTGAAGCTCAGGATCAAGGCTATGAGTTCCATTTCAACTGGTTGTTGATCTTCATCGCCTTCATTTCTTGGGAGATGCTGGAAGGAGCGACCTTCGCTAAGATTGAGTCATCTGAACCCCTAGCTACGAAGTTCACTACGCTCTAGTACTCGAGAGACATGGCTAAGAAATGGAAGTCAAACACGGTGTTCCACACCTATTACCTGCAGTTGAAGAGGGCTATTGAGTCTTTCCCTCATATGACGTCGAACACCCTGCACAGGTTCAGACCATTTGTGAAGTTCCGCTCAGATAGACATTTGATTTATATCACTGTGCGAGGAGACGAACATAAAGAAGAGATTCAATCCTACTATAAGCTCACTGAGGAGGACATGGAAGAAATAACTAAGGACTGGCCCACATAGTTCCTTATACTATTTGACCAGGTAGAACTGTCTGACCCCGACCTCATCGGCAGTCCTGTGGTCACTCGAGAAGAATATGATGCACCCAACAGTAGAAAAAGGAAAAATATGGAAGAGGTACAGAAGCTTAATAGCGCATCAGAAGAGACTGCTTCAAATTCACCTAGAGGGGGAGGAGGTGATGAAGTAGACAAGGAAGAGAACAACAAGAAAGAAGGCAAACCCAAGCAGGGCAAAGTAACATCGCCTAGAGAACCCCTTGATGAATCTGATATATCCAAGAAAAGAAAGGTTTACCCCAAGAAACCTACATTGTGGAAGAATTCAAAATCCAATAAACCGCCATTTCAGACTGTGCTAATGGTGGATGACATTGACCTTATCATTTTTGTTGTGTCAGACACCTTGGAGGATATCTTGTAGTGAAGCGAATCCAAATAGGAGACAATGTTTGACAGGATCGAAGCAGAGCTTAAGGGAGTACAATAGGCTCTCTATTCGATTCGTGCAGTGTCTACTGCACCACCGTCATATGAAGGGATTGAGTTGGGAGACGAGCCTGCCCAACTATGCAGAATAACAGATGGGATAGAATCTATCCTTCATCATTTCCAGGAGGAAAAAGAGCTTTCCATAAAGGCATTAAAGCAAGCAAAAGAGGAATCCATAGAGCAACGTCGGGTTGCGCAACAAGAAAAAGATGACCCCCAAGCAAAGTTTGCAAAGGATAGAGCGCAGATCCAGAAGGAGAAAGAATAGTTTCTCACAGAGAAGATTGAAGTTAAAGAAGCAGTCACTAGAGCACTTCACTCTATGATGGGCTTAGAACAGATGTAAGAACACCCAGTGGAGAGTTAAGTGGGAAAGTGTGTTGAATCCATTTAGCAGCTCCAACAAAGAGTAGCAGAACTCAAATTACAAGCAGTGCCAAGCACTCCACAAGAAGTGCGAGACCAAAGGGAATAAACTGCCTAGAGTGAAGTCCAGAGAATCAAGGCATTGGCCTTAGAATGAAAACAACTCAGCAGTCGAAGTGTGCAGTCTTATGAGCACCTTGCAGAGGACCCTGAACTAAGGACACTGGAGTCACAACTCCATGAGGCAAAGCAACAGGAAACAATAGTGCAAGCGCAGTTGAAGCCATTGTTCGTGGTTGAGATGATGAAAAGGTCCCAAAAATAGTGCATGGTTCAGCAGTAGGTCCATTCCATCTAGAGTAATGTCATGTAAGTGACTCAGAATCTCCAGCCAATGCAAAATGAATCTTGCACACTTTTTGAGGAAATTGAAGGACGAGGTGCAAAACTGGAACAAGTGATCACCATAGTAGAACAACTCTTAGAAGGACCTGTGACCAAGAAGGTTATTCAGGAGTTCACCAAGTAGGAGGCTCTAGAGAAGCAATAGGTTGAGGCAGCTCGAGCCAAGCTTGAGGCCTTCGAGACAGAGTTACCCAGATCTGAGTGACTCGAAATGAGTCACAGGTGAGTTTTGGGGGCATTTTGGGCCTTGACCAAGTTTTGAAGATCCTTGGTCATGTTTGAACATTTTTGGGACTTCAACAGGCTGGTCGAAGGCGGAGCGCAAGGCGAAGAGGAGATCGCGGGATATCGCACCCTTTTTAGGGATTTTTGGGTTTAGGGTTTTATGTAATGGGTATGGGATGTCAGCCCATGGGTTTACCCATGTTTAGGCTCCATTTGCAATGTATAAATAGATATCTAGGCGATTTAAGAAAGTAGTGAAGTAGTAGTGAATGTTTTTTGCTTAGTGCGGAGCTAGAGACTTTGTGCATACTATGTGCTAAGACTTGAAGAGATAAGTGCAAGTGATTGTAAGAGGCTGGTGTGCAGATTGTGTAAGAAGGATTTGTGTTGTGAACTAACTGGGGGAAGGAGGATTTGGTGAGGTGTGCGCAGATCTCTTTTCCTATGCAGAGTGGGTTATGTGGATATGTGCATTGAACAAAGATAATAAAGAGAAAAAGTGTTGGTGGACGTAGCCCCACGCTGGGGGTGAACCACATATATCTTGTGCTGTGGTTGCTTTGTGCATTATGGTTTTTATGTGAGTTATTCTTAGTGTAGAAATATATGTTAGATGCATCTGATATAGTATCTTAGTGCTCAGTGATGTGAATGAATGCTATATATGATCTATTTCTATATTCTAAGTGCTTGGATGTATTAGATCTTGTTGAATACTGTGTTGTTCTGTAATTTGTATTTTCTCCTGCGAAGTGGATAAGAGTTAAATATTAATGAATGTTAACTATTGAGTGCTTTTTTAAGTACTGTAATCACAGATCTGTGTCCCAGCTAGGTTGTAGACACTTGAGTCATGCAACCACCCCTGCCTCTGCCTCGGGTGAGACTTCATCTGCTTCGCAGGTGTTGCCAAAAGGACTAGTAGTTAGGGTTTTTTTGGTGCGTTGTTGAGGCATTGAACCCTGGGTCTGCCCCTGTGCCAACAGAGGTTAACTTGGAAATAGGAGAAAAAATCTCACCAAAATAAATTCCATCAACCTGGGAATAACCCTTTTCTACTCACCCAGCTATGTTTTTCTCCACTTTTCCTTCTAAATTCAACTTATTTTTTAATACCCATTTGCTTCCAATGGGATTTCTTCCAGTCGACAACTCCACTAGATCCCAAGCCTCATTCTTATCCAAAGATGTCATTTCTTCATCCATGGCCCTTTTCCAAATATTTCCATCCTCTGAATCCACTGCCTCCTTGACAGTTCTAGGATCATCATCAGTAATAGACAAAGAGAAATTTGAATGGAAATCAGATGGAGTATACCTTTCCGGTAACCGTCTTTCTCGAACCGATCTCCTCAATACTAGAGTATGAGGATCTTCTTCTTTTGATTCATTTTCTTCTATAGAGTCTGACTCATCATCCTTTAAATAAACTCTATTTTCTCCGGTTCTTCCTTACTTGGTAGGACTTCTTGTTTAATAACATCATTCATTTCTCTAAATACCACATCTTGGCTATACACTACCTTCTTAGTTTCTGGGTTCCAAAGCTTATAACCTTTGAGACCATATTTATATCCAATAAAGATACACTTTTTGGCCTTCTTATCTATCTTACTCTTGTTTTCCTTTGGAACATGAACATATGCATCACAGCCAAATACCTTGAGATGTGTGAGAGAAGGTTCCTTACAAGTTGATACCTTTTGTGGAGTCTTTTCATCCAACGTTGATGAGGGTGATCTATTGACCAGGTAACATGTAGTACCCACTGCCTCTGCCCAGAATTCTTGCCCTAACCCGACACCATTGAGAATGAACCTTACTTTTTCCATCAGCGTATTATTCATCCTTTATGCAACTCCATTCTACTGAGGTGTATATGAAGTAGTCTTATGCCTTGCTATACCACACTTCTTACATAATTATTCAAATTTATTCCCGTAGAACTCTCCGCCATTATCTATCCTCAACACCTTAATTATTTTCTCTATTTGATTCTAAACAAGAGCCTTAAACTCTTTAAACTTGTCAAAGACTTCGGATTTCTTCCTGAGGAAATATATCCAAGTATTCCTTGGGAAGTCATCTACAAATGAGACATAGTACACAGATTTTCCCAATGATGGGACCGACATAGGTCCAAAAACATTACTGTGAACTAGCTATAAAATTCCTACTACCCTCGTTGCAGCAAAGGGGAATCTTACCTGATTTTACTTCCCATATAGATAATGTTCACAGAAATCAAAATCCAGAGAGCAATTAGACATACCTTCAACCATACCTTTACCATGTAGTAGCCAAAGACCCTTTTCTCTGATATGCCCCAGTCTTTGATGCCGCAACACAGCCTTTTCTCCAGAGACTGTAGGAGTTCTTTCTTCTTCAACTCCAATATCAGGAAAAATGGAACTATTACACCCATCACTAATATTTATTCCTTGCAGCTTATACAAAGTTCCAAAGTGAACTCCCTTCAGCAACACCATTGCTCCTCGAACCATCCTGCAGGTTTCCTTTTATAATATTGTTTTTACCCCTGCATCGTCCATTTTTCTTACAAAAATCAAATTTCTAGCCAAACCTGGGATGTGCAGAACACCAGGTAGTGTTCTAATCCTTCCATCTATGAGTATCAACTCAACTTTTCCTTTTCCTATGATTATATTTGTCGAATCATCACCTAATAAAGAATTACCTCCATCATACCTTTCATATTCATAGAACCACTCCCTCTGGGGAGTCATATGAAAGGATGCACAAGATTCAACCAACCATGCCTCATGATTTGCATGTGTGCTTGAAGAAGCCAAGTACACATCCCCTCCTTCTTCCTTGGAGGTATTTTCTTTTGTAGAAGGAGATTCTTCAAATCCCTTCTTTTTCTCAACTTTGGATCTACACTACTTCTTGTAGTGCCCTTCTTTTCCACATCTCCAACATACCTTTACAAACTTTCTGGGAGATTTAGATCTACCCTTAGACTTATATCTCCCACTTGAGAACTTAGATCTATTTATTTCCTGGGAACGTCCTCTTGCAAATAATGCGTATGTGTTGTGTCCTTCCATATTCTTTCGTCTCATCTCCTCCAACAACAAGGATGAGACCACTTCATCAAACTTCAAGACAGTTGTATTACTACCTATTGTTGGTTGTGGAGCCTGATTATCTTCTTGATTCAGAGGTCTTTTTACTTTCAGCCATGTTTATACCCCATGAAGTATTTACACCCCAGAAGTATGTACACTCTTCCACATGGGGGAGTGCATAGGGGGCTTACTCCCT
>ML830567.1:41554-53016 GCA_009831015.1 Picea engelmannii | reverse complement strand
GGGGGTTTGGGGGCAATGTCCCCCGAAGGAAAAATTTCCTTGTAAATGTATATTGTAATTTCATTGTAAATATGGACTGTTCATTATAAGGTCGCAGATCTAACGGTAGAGATTGTGTTAGGGTTTTTTTCCCTAGAAGGCAACCCTCTTTTATGAGGGAAATGTATTGCGGCTATGGTTGATGGTGAATATTGTATTATGAGATAGGAGACTGTGAGAGAAAGAAGAGGAAGTTACAACGAGTTTGTTGTAGGTTGTATCCCTTCATATGCTGGATAATAATAAAGGAAGGACCTGGAAATTTCTCTGGTGGACGTAGCCCACACTAGGTGAACCACGTAAATCTATGTCTCTATTGTATTGTGTATCTTCTGTGTTTTGTTTCTGCATTTGTTTTATTTTATTGCTCCATGGTCCTGTTTTTATAACACCTCTGCCACAACCAGACTATCCCACGACAATGGTAAAGAACACAGTAAATTGATAAATTTAGCTTCATCTGAAATTTGAATCTCAACAAATACTAACTGACTTACCACAGTATTGAAGGCGTTCAAATGCTTTTCCACCAAGTATCCATCTCTCATCCTCAGGTTATACAACTTCTTTCTCAGGAATAGTTTATTTACTAGGGACTTAGACTGATACAACTTCCCCAACTTTTCCCATAAATCCTTGGTTGTAGCTTCCTCTGACACATTCAGTAATACCGAATCGGAGAGACACATTTGGATTGTGCTCTTTGCATTCTGGTCCAACTTTTTCCAATCGTCTGTTGAAGTTCCTGTAGGTGCAGTACCTAGATCTACCGCGATCCATTGATCTTTTTCCACCAAAAAATCTTCCATCTTGAGCTTCCACAACTCAAAAATTTTCCCATTAAACTTCTCGATCTCCATCTTCGAATTGCTTGCCATTTATTTTCACCTAAAAAATCAATACCACAGATCTCCCACTGTAACAAGGCTTATCATAGTCCCAAGCCAAACCCTTGACCACAAAGGCATCCCCATGAAGCCAAAAAATCTCTGATACCAAATGTAGATTTTAACCTTGTACAGTATTTACTGCAAACAGATTTTCAGTAAAAGAACAAAAAATATACAATGGCAAATACAAACATTACACAGATATTTTTCCCCTGGAAACCCAAAACGGGAAAACCAACATATTATATATTCATCCATCATGATACATTGTTTACAATACAATATACATATAGGATCCAGTGACATCCAAAACCCTAACCCAATGACCTGGATTAGTCAACAACCATAATTCCTTAACCGTAAATAGAAAACCATCGGCAAAAAACCATGTGTCGAAAAACCACATAAATATGTGACACGTTTCCCTTCCCTCCTATATGTTGGTCACCTCCTCCCCAGATATTTCTGAAACTTAACTTTGACATAGCCTCAAAATGGAACCCAGGACCAACCGAGTTTGAAGGAGTCTATAAGAATGACCAAGGAAAAAATATATGGATCTGCACAAGTAATATGGGCTTAGACAACAACAACACAGCGAAACTCTATGGTCTATAATATGGTCTTAGAATAGATAAAAACAAAGGATTTTCTAGGATCATGGTGGAAGGGGACTCTCAAATCATCATCCACATGCTCAGGAAATTGCAACAGGGAACTCCAGCGAGAAAAATCATGAAATGATAACGCCTTGAAGTTGGTCTAGACAAAATAAAATCTCTCCTCACAGGAATTCTATCATCCTTCTGCACATTTGCAGGTCAACTAATAAAGTGGTAGATACATAAGTGCAGGAATCATAGGTAGCAAAGAAATTCTAGACAGGAGATGGGACCCTACCCAATTAGATTCGCTAACGGAGCAATTTTCTAACCTAGAAGTTGAAGAGGACCCAACCCCAGAAGGGGTGTTAGGGCCTCAAATCACTCTGATTATCGAACTGAGAGACCACATGGCCTGGCCAAAGACCCACCACCAAGTAACACTATTTGAAAGGGACAAGGGGGATCATGTGAGTTCTAATTACTAATTAAGGCTGGTACTTACACCCTTGCTCATATGTACCTCTGTTACATCATGAATATTGCTACCTTCAAGTTTCATAACTCCAACAAGGGGGATGTTCTATCCATTATGCAACATCATAACCAAGAGTGGAATGCTTTTCCAACAAGCATAATTGCTAACAATGGGATAAAGGCACCATCTCAGTTTCATAACATGGTTGAAAATGAGGCCATAACCACTCTCTGTAGAGGCTCGATAATGAACCATTGTGCAGCTCTTATTCATCTCAAGAATTTCCTTAACTCTTCATTTGAACTTGTCACTTTCTTTGCAACAATTTCATCCACTTATGGTTAAAATAGGGGATGTCATCAGGTTCGAAGGTGCTTCCCAAACCCCTCCACCTCCAGTAATCTAAGTCTTTATCCATCTATCTCAAGGATGCAAAACATTTCTCAGAATTCAACCAATGAATACAGGGAGTGAATCCCCCCTTGAATCTAGGAGTAGATTGTTAATGTGGAGGAAGCCTCCCACTAGGAGCACGCCACCACCCATGACTAGGAAATAAATGTTGACATTGGAAATTGGGTTCTAGACATGGGACTGTCCAGAGCAAGGGATACAAAGTATATGAGAACGTTGATATTTATTAGCACATAAAGATATTCATGCGAAAGATTCTGATGGATAATGAGGATGAAAGTGAGGAAATTTGTATCCAACTAGCCGAGGTGTGTCACCAATTGTAGGATATCATATATCAACTTGACACTTAAGCCCAACAATATGACACTAAGCAAGATGGAGACTCTAGGCCTCAACACCAGGTGAGGGAAGGTGGCCTTTCTCCAAAATAATCTCTCACATGGTTAAAATTTTGAGCACCTTAATTAGTTTTTGCAATAGCCTTTTGGATGCTTGTATTCAGATAGTTAAATTTCCAAACTGGTTTTATATCTCCACAATTTTGTCTTCAATCCAAAACTTAGCTCAAACAATATGGACAGAAATCCTACCGCACTGTTGTTGGTCTGGTTTCCTAAGTGGTAGGCCAACAACTCATTATGTCTTGTTTAAATTTTCCATACTTTGATAAATAGAATTGAATCGGTAAAACCTGAATGGGAAAAGTGACTATATATATATATATATATATATAATATCTTGTCACTTTTCCCATTCGGTTTTTTTCCCTCTTTTTTTTATGATTTTGTTTGCAATGATCTCGGGATTTTGGGACATGGTTTCTAAAATGTTAGAATTTTAAGACAAAAAAGAAAAAGGGGGTTCTACTAATAGCCCTCTTTTCGATTCAACAATTGGTCTTAAAATTTCCATTCCAAGGGTACCTATTGTCAAGGCCACGATTTCAAAACACTTACAATTTTATCCTTAGAAAAAATGGGGGTGCTACTAAGAGCATCATTTTTCGATTTGAGGGTTGATTATAAGGTTTTGATTATAACGGTAACAGATTTCAAGTCTGGAGGTTTCAAATAAGTTTTAGTTTTAACATCAAAAATAAAAAAGTGTTGCTATTAGCGCCACTTTTTTATTTGGAGATTGATTTTAATATTTTTGTCAACAACATTCTGACATTGTTAAGGCCATGGTCACAAAATGTGGTAATTGTCACCCTGAAAAAAAATGGGGGCTACTAGTAGCACCACTTTTTGAAACATGGGTAAAAATAGCCACTAAATGAAACCTTCAAAAAAAGGAGAACTCTAGAAGGTTATTTCCAAGTTGGTAACTATGTTGAGAAGGACCGCAATCAACAAGTGAAGATGAAGCGAGAGAAGAAGGTCTTCATACCCTAGTCTTGAGGAGATCAATGTATGAAAAATGAAAACAAAAAGGTATACTCCACCTAATTTTCATTTCGTGTTTTATCTGTTACAAATGATGATCCTAGAACTATTAAGGAGGCAGTGGATTCAAAAGAAATTAAATTATTGAAATGTCCATGGTTGGAAAAATGGAGGCTTTGAACAAAAATGAGATATATGATTTGGTTGAGTGGCCTAAGGAAAAAAGATTTATTGGTAAGAAATGGGTGTTCAAGAAGTTCTAGTGGAGAAGTACAAAAATTCTTGGTAGCAAAGTAATATTCTCAAGTAGAAAGAATTGAATTTAGAGAGATTTTTTTGTTTTTTCTAAGTTAACATCCATTAGATTTTTTTTTCTATCATTTCCGCATTTGATCTTGAAGTAGAGAAAATGGATGCGAAGACAATATTGCTACATGGGGTTCTCAAAGAACAAACCTGCATGAACAACCATAATGTTTTATAATGAATGGAAATAATGTAATTTTTTATATGCAAAAAAAATCCCTCTATGGATTGAAGCAATCTCCAAAAATGTGGGATCAAAAGTTGATATTATATTGGGACTTGCATTTTCAAAAAGCGAATTTGATTAGTCTACTCCAAGTAGGTTGATGATATCTTTGTTATTGTGGTGTTGTATGTTGATGGTACAATGTTAAATTGGAAATAACAACAAAATCATAAAGGATGTGAAGTCTCAATTATCATCTCAGTTTGGTATGAAGGATCTCGGTGTTGTGAATTTTATTTTTGATATGGAAATTAAAAGGGATCGTTTAAATATGAAACTCTAGTTGAATCAAATGAAATATGGTGAGACAATATTGCATATGTTTAATGTGTAGGGATGTAATCTGATCAAGATTCTTATTCTTAAAGTTATAAAGTGATCTCCTATTCCCCATGCAAGTATTGTTGGAAGTTTGATGTATTCTATGGTCTATACTAGACAAAACATTGCACATGCAGTGGGAATTTTTAGAAAAAATGTCTAACCCAAGGAATGAACATTGGATAGTTGTAAAAATGATCTTCAAATCTCTGTTTGGCACTTTAAATTATGTAATCTACTACCAAGTAAGACTTGGACTAAACAAAGTTATAGATGTACAAGGTTTGGTCAATCCATAATGGGTTGGCAATCTTGATTGTCAACATCTACAAGTGATTGTGTTTAACCCATTTGACAAAGTTGATATGGATTGGATAAATATGTTATTTTTCATCTATATTGATGCTTCTAGAGTGGAAAAGTTGAAGGAATCATCTTGCAAGATCCTTTTGGCGGCGGGTTCCAATTTGGAAAATTTAGGTCAGAAACCATATGAAATCTTCTAGAGCCATTTTGAGGCATCAAACAGCCTTTTTGAGTGTAAAATTTTACTTTGGAAAAAGATTCCATAGTCTACACTTCGATACATTTCCAACGATGTGTCATACGCCTCAATTGGAGTTTGTATGCAAAATTTATGCCTTTCACAAATTGACCTACCGTGTTGACCACCATGGTATGAGAGGATACCACGTCAGCCCCATTACTCATGCATATGGGGCTAGCCACATAAGGAATTTCAAGAATATTCTAGAAGTCCAAAACCTTATCACAATTGAGGGTTGAGGAAGTTAATATCCTACCCCTAGATGGTTATCAAGCCATGTTGAATACGGGCCTCTAGGAGGAGAAGGGGTTCTCATTATTTAGCATTGTACTTGTTCCATCGTTTAGTAGAGCACCTAGGAGTAGTATTTTGAAAGTATAACATACGAGGAGAAATATTGTAGCATCCATATAGGCCACAACGTCAGAGGAAACTCCACATAGAGTGCCTCTTTTTTTGTACTTGCATTTGAAGAAAAGAGAGCAACGCGACCTCACCTTCTAGATGGGTTTTCTCTCGTATTGGGTTTCCCATGTTATATCTTGTGTTTATTTGTGGATGGCATGTGAGTATTTATTTATGTTCTCTATTTTTCTCATTTCATCTATTTCATTTTAAGCAGAAAACCAATAATGAAAGAATCTAAGATCTAAATCAAATTAACCTTCACAGTAAATATTTATGTATTTTTATTAGATCTTTTGTGACAAACTATCCAATGGAATATCCACAACAATTTATAGATCATATTTGTATTATGGCAGGTTTCTTTGGGGTATTTGTGGGATCTAGGAATCAGTTTAAGAATGAATTTGAAGAACCCTAGCCATGGTCAACGAGTTTGCTCATAACAACCCCAGAGATTCAATAGAGGAGAGATTTGTGAGGCTAGAAGAGAAAGTCTTCGACATATATTGAAATAGGTCCCTCTTCATGGAAGCTTTAGCAAGAAATATCAGAAAATTCATAGAAATTAGATCCTTGAACTTAGAGATCGAATCAGATGAAGAACCAAGGTACAACGAAGACCCTAAAAAATGAGTCAAGGAAGTACCCGAGAAAGAGAAGTCGAGTTCCAATACCATAAACCCTTCATAGTATTTATTCAATATGGAAGGACAATGGACGAGGAAAGTGTACAGGCACAATATCTGGAAAACATAGGCCACAAGAAAGGGTAGCCAAGCAGTTCCAAGAAAAAATAGCACCGGGAAACTTCCAAGGAGGGAAAGAAGAAGTGGAAAGGGGGGAATAATAAGAAGATGATAGCCACTACACATCGGTACAAGGATCCTAGAAACCATTGTAACCATTACAATATTGATGGGAACATTGAGGAAAAGTGTTGGAAACTACATCCAAAGTTGAACTCGAAGAACCATAAGAAGGATGCAAAGAGAAAGAAACTTCTAGCCATGGATTCGAGAAATCAAGTTGAAAGAAGCTCTGATGTGGTTGAAAATATTGTTTGCACATCAATGTATAAGGAGGTGAACCTAAGTATCCTTCATCACCGAGAAGAGAAGGAGATGAACAAACTCTTCCACATCAAGATTCGGGTCAAGAAGACCAAGAAAGGTGACATGTTTGACTTCGGTTCATAGACTAATCTCATAGCAGTAGACATGGTCAGCAATATTGGATTGGAGGTTTGCGACAATCCTATCCCTTATCCATTAGTATGGGTAAACAAGGATGCAAATATCAAGGTAACGAAACAATGTAAGATTAAATTTGTGGTAAGTGTTGATTTTATTGAAGAAGTGGATTCATTGGACATAGTACCCCTTGACATATGTGGAGTAGTGTTTGGAAATCCCTACATGTATATGAGGGATGCAATATTCATGCAAAGAGACAACTAGTACCGACTAATCAAGGATGGGAATTCCTACATCATCAATGAGCATAAAGGCAAGTCAAATATCTAACTGGTAAGTGCCAACCAAGCCAAGAAGTTGATTAGTTCCAGTAAAAAATATGTTTTACTTTTCTTAAGAGAAAATCAAGCTATGGATGAGTCGATAAGAGTAAAGGCATCCCTCGAGGGGTGTACTAAAAAGTAGAAACATTTGTTGGAGGATTTGTTATAAGAATACAGAGGAGTGTTCCAAGAGCCTAAAAGGATACCACCTAAAAGGGAAGTGCGGCACTAAATACAGTTACTTCCAAAATCCCCATTATCGAATATTGGGTTGTATAGACAGTCCGTTCTAGAAGAAAATGAAATGAAGAAGCAGTTGCGACAAATGTTGGAGCAAGGTGTGATTCAACCAAGCACCTCACCTTATGGGTCACCTATCATAATTTTACCAAAGAAGGATGGGACTTGGCGAATGTCTATAGACTACAAATCATTGAACAATATTACACTAAAAACTTGGTGCCCTTTGCCCAAGATTGATGATCTATTAGATCAGTTGCAGCCCGCAAAATATTTCACCGAGTTGGATATCAAATCAGGATACCACTAGGTACGCGTCAAGGAAGAAGACACCTAGAAGACTGCCTTCAAGACAAGGCAAGGTTTGTATGAATGGTTGGTTATGCCATATTGTTTATGTGATGCACCATCTAAATTTATGAGACTGGTGAATGATTTATTACGCCCATATATAGATTCATCTGTTATAGTTTATTTGGATGATATACTAGTTTTTTAGTGCAACCTAGCAGGAGCACATATCACATCTCATGTAGGTGTTGGAGACTATGAAGAAGCACCAGTTTCTGTTGGCATGTTTTACGGGAAGAGTGTGTTTGTCATTGATGGCAATAACAACAACGATGATGGAAAATGAGAACAACATAAGCTCAAGAGGAGAAGAGAACAACATGCATATATCAAAGCTCAGAAGGGAAAGAACAGTACAAAAATGTGATCATGATCAAAATCTCCACGGGACAAACTAGGGTCATTGAAAATTTGAATACCCGATAGTTGTTGGATCACTTTTGAGTGGAAGGACAGGATAAGCTGAAAGACCTGAGATCTTAATCATCCGAGTTTCCATCAGTTGTTAGATTGAATTAATGGAAGGATGGGATAAGCTAGAAGAGCAACACCGAAGATAGATTGAGCCATCAATATAAGAACATGATCAACGAACAACATTTGGTTCACGTCAAAAGTTGCGAGGAGGTTACTATTCGGGGAATCTCACTTCAGAAGAATTGGCAACTTGAAAGTTGAATTACCTGAAGCCCAAAAATCCGAAATGAATAAGGACCATCGGATCTGGAGAAAATGAGATGACCATTGGATCACCTTAAGTGGAAGGATAGGATAAGCAAGGGCTGAGATCTTAGATCTCGATCACCCGAATATCTATTAGCTATCGGAAAAAATTAAATGGAAGGATAGGATACGAAAAGATGGAGAGTCGTTGGATTTAATCCAAAGCAAAGCTGCACCAAAGACAGATCGAGTTGTTGATCTAAGATCTTGATCCGACGAACGTCATTCGTTTCGAGTCTAAATATGTGAGGAGGTTACACTCCGAAAAAAATCTCATTTCAAGAATTTAGTTTGAAATTTGAAATCCCCGAAGCCCGGAGAAACAGAGAGGAGAAATTCATTCTCGACCGTCGGATCATTCGAAGTAAATCTCAATCATCATATCGTCTGAAGAATATATCAAGCATCAGATCATCTGAAGTGAATCTGGGTCGTCTGATCTAGAGCGTCGATTTGAGATTTGAAATCCCCAAAGTCTGGAGAGCCGGAGAGCCAAAATAAATCCTTGATCGTCGGATCATCCAAAGTAAATTTCAGTTTTCTTAGTAATTCCAACAATTGGTATCATAGTGGGTTCCTTTTATTTAAAGGTAGATCAGTAAGCTTAAACATGACAAGCCATGAAGGAACTTCAACCAATAAGCCTCTTATGTTTAATGGAACAAATTTTTCCTTCTAGAAGGTTAGAATGAGAACATACATCATGGCCTTAGGTGTTGATATTTGGGATGTTGTAGAGACTGGTTATGTAAAGCCAATTGTACTCTTCTAAGGATGACAAGCTAGAATTCATCTTCAACGCTAAGGAAATGAATGCTATATTGAGTGGGATTGTTGAAGTTGAATTTGTAAAGGTCATGCAACTTGAATCTGCCAAACAAATGTGGGATAAACTTATTAGCAGTTATGAAGGAGATGAGAAAGTAAAAGGTGCCAAACTTCAGACACATAGATTGAAATTTGAACAACTAAATATGAATGAGGATGAAACAATTAGTAAATATTTTTTAAGAGTTGAGGAGCTTGTGAATTCCATGAAGGGTCTTGGTGAGAAGATTGAAGACTCATTTTTAGTTCAGAAGATTTTAAGATCTCTGCCCGATAGATTTAATCCAAAATTTTCTGCAATAGAAGAACAGAATGATCTTAAAACTCTGTCGATTGACCAACTACTAGGAACTATGACAACTTATTAAATGAGGACGGGTAAAGATAAACCCACCTCTAGAGAAGCATCATTTAAAGCAGATAACTATGAGGATTCTGAGCCTTATGAGATTGAAGAAAAATTTGTGAGAAGACTAAAGAAATGATCAGGCAAGTACCATGGAAAGTTTCCCTTCAAATGTTTTAACTGTGGAAAGATAGGTCACTTTGCATCTAAGTGTCCACACAAGAAGAAGGACCAAAACGCTGAAGGTGAAGAGAAGTACAAATCCAAGAGATTTGGTAAAAAGAAAAGTTTAGGTGTAAACATGATGACTCTTCAGGAGACACAGTTACTGATTATGCTTGTGAAGATAAGATTAATGAATTTATGCTTATGTCCAAAGAGTATTATGATAATAAAATCATAGGAACTTATGTTGATGATGAAGAAGTTGTGGTTGACTTGGAAGGAGAACCGATCAATGCTCTAGAAGAAATTGCTAGACTCATATTTAAGAAGAAAAAGCAAAAACAATTGTTGATACAATTCGAGAAATATAGTAAAAAACTTGATGAAGACTTTGCTTTGCTAAAAGTGGAATTAGAAGAGGCAAAGAAAATAGAGGACATTATGAAAAAACAGTTATCAAAAAAAAGAAAAAAAAAGGTAAGATGTGAAGCCTTGAAAGAAGAGGTAGTAAAAACCAGAAAAGAGATGGAGAAGTTTAAAGCATTGTATCTCCAAAATATTCCAAGCATTAAAGCCTCATCGGAACTAAATGAAATTCTGAGAAAACAGAGATCTCCTTTGTTGAAGACTGGTTTAGGCTATGTAAGTGGTTCAAGCAGCGAACAGCCAGAAAGAAAAGAGTCAGTAAAGATGATCAAGTTCCAAGTTAGTAGACAATCAGACCATGTGAATACTCTGCCACCAAAAGCTATTAAAGACAAGATGATCCCTAATAAAAAAC
Source organism: Picea engelmannii (assembly GCA_009831015.1). Classification (NCBI taxonomy): domain Eukaryota; kingdom Viridiplantae; phylum Streptophyta; class Pinopsida; order Pinales; family Pinaceae; genus Picea; species Picea engelmannii. The sequence continues at coordinate 42,447 of ML830567.1, read as the reverse complement.
AAAGATATCAAAAGATGGAGCAACAAATGCCAAGAAGAAGTCCATCCTTCAGGTACCAAAATTTCTTCCATGGTTACTGTTTTTACAGCTCTAATTTTGGTCATAAGATTGCATATTGTCAAATTAAGTTTAGAGACATGCAACTGAGGACATCAAGAAACACACAATCTTTTCAACATAGAACTAAACAACCAATGAGTAGACAAAGATGCACCAATCACTTTGACCTATTGAACATTGATCTCGAATGCTATAATTGTCATAACTTCAGCCACAAAGTTGCAAACTTCCATCTGAAGAATTACAAAGAAGATCCAAGGATAAAACCCTTAGCTAGAAATGCCAACACATGGAAAAAGAAAGATAGTGAAAAATGTGGTCTAGTACTTTCAGCTTAAAAACAAAAATACCCCTGGTATATAGACAGTGGATGTTCCAAGCACATGATTGGAGACAAGAATAAGTTTATGTCTATAAGTAAAAGAAAAACAGGAAATGTGACATTTGGAAATGATGAACCAGGTAAAATCAAGGGTAAAGGGATGGTGAGTTTAAATAATGGAAAAGGAAAAGCCCAGTATGTTCTGCTTATAGATGGGTTGAAACATAATTTTCTCAGTGTAAGTCAAATGTGTGACATAGGATGTGAAGTGGTGTTCACTTCCAAAGATTGTAAGATAAAGTCTGTAAACTCGGGACAAGTGGTGGCTAAAGGCATAAGGACAGATAATGATGTGTATGTGTTGAAATAAGATAGAGAAGAGTGTCATCTAAGAAAACATGATGAAAGTTGGTTATGGCATAGGAGACTTGGACATCTAAACTTTGACCACTTAATAAAGCTCAAAAATCTTGAGGCAGTAAAAGATCTTCCAAGAATATCAAAGCCACAA
>ML830567.1:13936-37802 GCA_009831015.1 Picea engelmannii | reverse complement strand
CACTCCAAGAATTTTGAGAGCATAGATCTAATAATATTCACAATCTATCTTGACAAAGTGGCTCATCTAGCCAAGCTAACAATCTCCAAAGCTCAATCCAATCCAAGAGAATCCCAAAAGCTTCAAACTCAAAAGCTAACTTTTTCCATGAGCGCTCCCCTCCTTTTATAAGTTGAAGAGGATAAGGTGAGGAGGTTAGGATGATCCCACTAAATCATGAAATCGAGTAAGATCCAAACCATTCGGATGCCACCTCACCATGGAAGTTTCTCTTTCTAGAAGCATCGAGAAGATGCTCATTTTCCCCACGTATGAGCATTCTCTCACCCTTCTTATAGAGCAACTTGCGAACCTCTCGCAACCTAGCTATGGTGCAACCCGTGAGAATCGGTCATTCTCGCACCCTAGCCATAGTGCAACATGCAAAAATCATCTTTAATAGGGTTTTCATAAAGGAAAATGCAACTTCTTTTCTCATGAAAAGTTCTTCTCCCTTCTTTCTTCAAGAACTCAGGCCACTGACCCCTCTGAAGACTATAGACAGGTTTACATCATTAATGATCATAGGTATGACGAAAATAATGTGTAACAGAGAGCCCCCCAAAGTATGAAGTTAGAACAGAGTGATAGCTAAAGTACTTTGTTGAGTGTGTGTAGGGAACAAGGAACAGTCAGTCAGAAACCTACCAACAAACAAGGAAATACAGTACAATAATATATCATCACTGAGGTAGGCATTCCCATACTCATAATACAAATGAATCAAAGCATAAATGCTGACATGCGAAGATCCATGCAAAGTAAGACAGGTTATGGCCACCAAAGAGACACCATGGATCCATGCCATTATGACTCAAATCTGAACATAGCCACCAAAAATACATTATTGATCTATGTGTTAAAGACTCAAATTTGAACATAGCCACGAGACATACAATGTGGATCTATGTAATAGTATACTGAATATACTCCAACACAACCTGAATCTGTGAGAAATGATTCAGGGTCTTCATCTCCACCACTCTATAGTACGAATCTAACTATTGGAATACATGTGTCGAAGTCGAACATGGTAGAAACCATACGAATACATGTGTAGAATTCAAACATGGTGTAACAGAGAGCCCCCCAAAGTATGAAGTTAGAACAGAGTGATAGCTGAAATACTTTGTCGAGTGTGTGTAGGGAACAAGGAACAATCAGTGGAAAACCTGCCAACAAACAAGGAAATACAGTACAATAATATATCATCACTGAGGTAGGCATTCCCATACTCAGAATACAAATGACTCAGAGCATAAATGCCGACATGCGAAGATCCATGTCAAGTAAGATAGGTCATGGCCACCAAACATACACTGTGGATCCATGCCAATATGACTCAAATCTGAACATAGCCACCAAAAATACATTGTGGATCTATGTGTTAAAGACTCAAATTTGAACATAGCCATGAGACATACAATGTGGATCTATGAAATAGTACAAATTGAAAATACTCCAATGCAACCTGAATCTATCAGAAAATATCCAGGGTCTTCATCTCCACCACTCTATAGTACGAATCTAAACATGCGAATACATGTGTCGAAGTCGAATATGGTAGAAACCACTTGATTACTGGTCATTAGTGTATACCATTAACAAGTGTGAGGGAAATCACCATTAATGTCAATGACTCCCAAGGTACACTAGTACAATCCAATGAATGTGAATTAATGAGCTGAAGTCAAACGCTCGGTGGAATCTTCCGATCAGGGGTCAATGATGAAAACCCACTGTCGAAAGCGAGGAAACCTGCCATTAAGGCATGCAAGTTCCAAGGTACCAATTAGTATCTAAGCCTAATTCCCGGGTAATGAGCTAAAGTTGGCAGAAAAATACTCGCCACAGGAGGGCCTTAATGTATCCCCCATCAATGACACGAAACAGGTAACAAGTTTTGAGGTGATCAGAGTAACAAGTAATTCAGAACTGACTCAGGGATGGCCGACGCAATAGAAGGCTTAAGGAATGCAAAAATGGTCGACGCAATAGAAGGATTTTTGGGTTGAACTTATTTTTTGAACATATTGACGACACGACAACTGTCTTGGAAACACTGACTCAACAACAGGGATCATAGACCAATTTGTAATCTTATAAGGAGTATGATGAAGAGACAAGTGGATTTTCCAACCTAGACACAAAGAGAGTGAAAGGATGTCATGTTCAAAAGTGACTCTTCCATGAACTACAAGTTTAGACACGTTTATTTCCAAATTTCTCCCCCACCATCTCTGGCGAGTACCTCTTTATTTTTACACAAGCTTGAGGAGGATAACATATGCTTGAAATGTAAGCTCATCCTTTGGACGAGTCCCTCGGAGTATGTTTAACGAACCCTAGGAAGGAGTGGTTCAGTCCCATATGGGTCTTTCGATGTTTGTTTAACGAGTCCAAAGATAGAAAACTCGAAATTTTGTCATGTTTTGAGAGTCTGAAAAACACTTAAAGAGAACTCTCCCAGTTCTTTTTTCGTAAAATAGTTCGATAGGACCGAAAAAGTGATAAACTATCGCCCATCAAATGTTTTCTTCAAATACTTTTACGAGCATGAAAAGAACAAGATTACTCGACCATCTTTTCATGTTTAGAGAGTCTGAAAAGAGCTTATAGGGAACTCCAGGGGGTTCATTTTTCATATAACCTTTACAAGTCCAAAAAAGTGATAAAAGTATACTCAGTTACATTATCACATATTTACAAGAACGAGAAAGAACAAAGACTAAGCTCGGTAACTTAATCTCACGTATTTACGAGCATGAAAAAGAACAAAGACTAAGCTCGGGATTGTTTTCATTTTTACGCAAGCTTTAAAACAAAACAAAACTATGCTTGGGATAGATTTTATTTTTAACAAGCTTAAAGCTAAACAAAACTATGCTTGGATTTGGTTTCATTTTTACACAAGCATGAACCAGCGGAAAACTATGCTTGAGGTAGGTGGTTTCATTTTTACACAAGCTTGAACCAAAGTAAAAACTATGCTTGAACTTCCTAATGAATTCGCATGGTTGGTACTTAGCCCCCAGCTTAAGAAGGTAGCGGCTCAACTTCAACATGAAGTCCAGAGGCTGAGGCAAATGTCCCCCAAGCTTCATTTCATCCAACTGCAAAGGAGAATGAAATGAAGCTTCAAATACTAGACGAAGGACTTGACTCAAATAGAGAGGGGGAAAACTATTTCATTTTTTAATGAGCTTGACACAGAAACAAAAACTATGCTCGTAACCTCTGTTTCATTTTTTAACGAGGTTGCCACAGAGACGGAAAAACTATCCTCATAAGTGATTTCATTTTTTAACAAGATTGAAATTAGAAAACTATGCTCAAGTCTGGTTTCATTTTTTAACAAGCTTGAAATCAGAAAATCATGCTCATATACCTCTGTTTGATTTTTTAACGAGGTTGCCTCAGAGACGCAAAACTATCCTCAGAGCTAGGTTCATTTTTTAATGAGCTTGAAAGCAAAAAACTATGCTCAAAGACCTTTGTTTCATTTTTTAACGAGGTTTCCTTAGAGATGCAAAAACTATCCTCGAAACTCTCTTCTTAATCATGGATTCCAAGAGGACAATGCTCCGGAATGACACTATGTCAAGGAACAAAACTCAGTCATGGCTTCCAAGAGGTATTCACTGGAAGGAAGAAACACACTCTGGAAGGACACCATGTCGAGGGTCACGATAGGAGTAAAGAGATCAAGCTCTAACAACCCTATCGAAGAGATCACCATGTCAACTATTGGATCTAAGTCATCAGATGTTGAAGCCATGGGCGACAACGCCACATAATTGACCTATGGCGAGGGTGATACCGTCTACATATAAGAATCATTTAGGGAGGCAATATAGTCAGGGTCAATGAATGAGAGTTGATCAACAATCACAACTCGTCCATCATGAGGGAAAGATATTACACGAAAAAGAGTAGACACAATAGATTTCATGGCATAGACATAATCTCGCCCAAGGAGTAAAGAGAAATCCAAGGGATCTTGGACTACCATGATGTCAATAAAGATATTTTTCCCTCCCAAAGTTACAGGAAACTGAGGAAGGGTCCCTAAAGGTTGACTAGTTCTTATGTTAAAAGCTAACAGATTCTGCGTAACTGGCACAAGTTGAGGAAAACCCAAAGCCTGCCAAGAAAAAGAGGACAAAATACTAACGGACGCACCTTCATCTATCAGTGTATGAGGAACGTCTCGACCACAAACTTGTACTGTAATCTGGAAAGGAATGTGAGAGGGAAGACGAGGTCCAGTTAGCACACCCCAATCAAAACAGATGGCCTCATTACTTGGAGGGGGTTCCATGGGAGAAGGAGGAATACCCACCGACATGGTAGATTCGGTATCAATGAGAAAAACATGGGCAGTATCAGGTTTACTCTCTAGCGGGAGAGTAGGATCGAATGATGGAGAGATCAGATCAACCACTTGGGTTTCATTCTCCAAGGGGAGAATGGGGTCAACAAGTGGAAATGGATCAACCGCTTGGGTTTCACTCTCTAACGAGAGAGTGGGATCGACCGAGGATGGGATTGGATCAACCACTTTGTTAACACTCTCTAAAGGGAGAGTGGGATTGAACAAAGATGGGATTGGATCGACCACTTTGTCAACTGGTTCAATTAAGGATATGACCAGATCGATGACATGATCAATTGGATTAACCAGCGACGGGTCTGGAGTGATCATTCCATCAACTACAGGGGGGTTGAGAGAAAACATACGATAAGCAACTGGAAGTTGAGGTTGTGAAACAATCATGTCTTCCAGTAATTTAGAGGCTTCATCCATACGAGGGAAAAGGTGAGTTAGATGACTCCCTTTGCATAACATACATGGGAACTTGACTCTACTTTTCTTCCTCCCAACGGTATCGTGACTAGCTGACGAGCGGTCATCAACATGTTGTTCAGAGGCTGACGACATGGGTTGTTCAGGGTGTGTAGACCATACTTCTATAACCTTGGATAGACCAGGGAAATCCGTAAGAAGATGGCTACCCTTACAAAGCCTGCAAGGGTACTTGGGCTTACGAGTTGTTTGGGTGATCTTGACATCACCAACACTCCCATCATGATCAACAGTAATTGGTTTCTTTCCAACATGTTTGGTAGTGGTTGGAAGTGTGGATCTTTGCTTATTTTTCTTCTTCTTATTCTTCATTTTCTTCTTCTTCTTATTCACCGGGTTACTAGCTTCATAACTTTCACTCAACGAAGAAGATGAAACGGAAGGCAACCTTGCAAGCGAAGAAGGCGAAGAATACCTTAATGGTGAAGAAGGTGAAGGATAAACATGAGGTTGATGCTCTTGGGGGGAAGTGCTTGTGACCGAAGAACTAACTGCATTCGGGATTACCTGAGTGGAAAAAAATCATACCAGTAATCCAATTGTGAGGCCCGGAAGGCTCAAAGTAGCGATGTGAGGAGGACCAATGTTCCCATAAGAAGGAAAAACAAAAGGTTCCCTTGCAAAAGGGGTTCCTTCATTAGTCATTTCAGGAACTGACGCCATTAAAATAAAGATCCAATCTAGAGTCCACTAGGAAAAACAAACAACACATGCTAAAAATCTAGTAAGCAATCAAGCAAACAAAACCTTCTCACAATGAGCTCACTAGTTGGTGATGAAATCCAACGTCGCAGGAACAAAGTAAGAAGGGGTTGAGATAGAGCGGGTGGAAAAGTTACGTTGGCGACCTACTTAACGGACTTACACCCTGGTGCAAGCTCCCACACATAAACGTGGGTATACCCTCCAAGGAGCCCAAGTGAGTTTGACCAACGTCGATTCCAGGTATTGTGAAAAATTGCCCCTCCAAAGTCACCTTGTGTAAAGACCCTAAAAAGATAGGCCACTAAGGTTACCAATCACTACAGTGATGCCTGGGGAAACAATCGACAGTCTGATCCATGTGTAAGGGCAAGGTATCTAGCCCAAAATCAACTTGAAAGGCTTCCACTCATCATTATGGGTATACCTCTCAAGTGACCCCCATAATATGCACAACATCTACACCAAGACCAACAAAGCAGGGTGAGTAACTCTGTCAGTCTTAATGCGACCTCGTGATTGACCCTTTTGTTAGAAGGGCTTCCCAGGACAAAATGTAATAAGTGGATTTAACCGCTACCTAACTCAATATTCTATGTTTGTTTGCAACTTTGGAAAGTTATCTTTCACACCTATTCCAAAGCCCTACAACTAATCTAATGTAGGTTTGCTACCATAAAGTATAAAAAATGTCTAATCAATTTTTTTATAAGCACTTTATTTTATGGTTTTTGTTACTCAAGAGGAAAATGGCGTGGACAATATGGTGTTTTGACCGACTCAAAAATTACGCAAAGAAATGAATATGCAATCTTTTCATTTCGATGAAAGCTATGCTATGAGAAGGAGAAAGCATTTATCATTCCCATATGCACGATGTCCCAAAATTTATTAAACTCATCAATATAAAGATTCTCAAGAAATGAGAAAAAGAGATTGTACACCAATGCACGATTCATGCAATTTTGCTACTTCAAACGCAAGGATGCCCCCAATCTAATATAAGGCAAGAAATTAAATATTTTTGTTTCAAAAATTTCACTAAAAGCAATAATGAACTTTCTTAACACAAAGAAACCCAAACTAAAAGTTTTCTTTTAAAGTGAACTATTCAGAAGAAATCTGATCTTTCCCTAAACAATCCTAAAGAAAACACATGCTTTGTAATTGAAAGACACTCAAAGCAAGAGACTAATCCTTCAAAACCAAACAAAGCAAAGATGGCTAAAAGAAATTCAAAGAATGTCAAGCAGACTATAAACAGTTCAATATAGGCTCCAAAACTTTAATCCAGTTGATTAAAGAAAAACTGGGCATCAAAAAATAGGAAAGCTTAATTCCAAACAAAAATTTCAAATGCGTTCGCAGCCTATCTATAGGGTGCAGTGTGAAAATCAGTGGAGTTCACAGGCTGGACACAGGTAGGGTGCGAACATGTCGCATTGGATTACACAATAGGGTGTGAAACTAAGAGGTTTTCGCAGGCTGTAGACCAGTATAGTGCGAGACAGATTGAAATCAAAGAGAATTTGGAAAAGGACAAAAGAGTCTAAGTGAACTTCCATATCCAGAGAGTCTGTATGGATCTCCCATAGACTGAGAAACCAGAAAACAAGCAATCAAAGCAAGGGAAACTAGACTAACTAGGAAATAATCTGCTCCCCAGTGGAGTCGCCAATTTTGTTATTGAATAAATCGGTAGGTGCGAACACTAACTGATCTCCCTAGATCCACCCAAATATAAAACAAAACACACCAAAACATGACGCTTTCCTTAAGTTTTAAATATTGAATTTACTAACTAAAGAGGGATAGGTGATATACCATTTAAACGCTGCTTCCTCTCGCCATCGCCATCCTAGATCCGTTCCAACACTCATACAATGATGATCTTGCAAAAGAACGCAACCAACCAAAGTGATAGTAATAGCATAAACTCAATATAAACCTATGTATGTGATCAAAGAATCATACAATAAAACACAACAAGCTTTATAGGAAAGAATCATATTACTGTATCATATTAAATGTGAAAGAGAGATTACAACCATGGCCTTGATGTCGTAAGGTCCCTTCCAACTGTCTTTTGTTCCCCACACACTTCCACTCCAAGAATTCTGAGAGAATAGATCTGATAATATTCACAATCTATCTTGATAAAGTGGCTCATCTAGCCAAGCTAACAATCTCCAAAGCTCAATCCAATCCAAGCTAATCCCAAAAGCTTCAAACTCAAAAGCTAACTTTCTCCATGAGAGCTCCTCTCCTTTTATAAGTTGAAGAGGATAAGGTGAGGAGGTTAGGATGATCCCACTAAATCATGAAAGCGATTAAGATCCAAACCATTCATATGCCACCTCACCATAGAAGTTTCTCCTTCTAGAAGCATCGAGAAGATGCTTGTTTTTCCCATGTATGAGCATTCTCGCACCCTGCTTATAGAGCAACATGAAAACCTCTCACAACCCAGCTATGGTGCAGCCTGCGAGAATCAGGCATTCTCACACCCTAGCCATAGTGCAACATGCAAAAATCATCTTTAATAGAGTTTTCATAAAGGAAAATGCAACTTCTTTTCTCAGGAAAAGTTCTTCTCCCTTCTTTCTTCAGGAACTCAGGCCACTAACCCCTCTGAAGACTACATATAGGTTTACATCATTAACGATCATAGGGATGACGAAAATAATGTGTAACACATATACCAATAAAGTATCATTTTCTCAAAGAGCAGGTTACAAACAGAGTTGTTCAACTAAATTATATTCCTTCCACACAAAAAATTGCATACATCTTTACTAACCCCCTAGCCAAGACACCATTGAATATCTTCGTCAGAAGTTGGCTGTCATCCCTTCTCTCACCTAAGATAGTCCATCCTGTCAGGGGGAGTATGTATTGGTTGAATATTTGATACCTCTGAAAAGTACTGCAACAGCTCGGGGGGATATTGTTTTTTTTGACATTGATGTCAAAGGGGGAGAAAAATGTGTGGTCTGGATGCTACTATGGGAGGTTTAAGAAGAATAGTGCAACCTTTCAAGGTTTCCATCAATTCCAAAGGGGGAGATTGTTGGCATGTTTTACGGGAAGAGTGTGCTTGTCATTGATGGCAAGAACAACAAGGATGATGGCAAACAAGAACAGCATAAGCTCAGGAGGAGTACCAAACAACATGCAGAGATCAAATCTCAGAAGGGAAAGTGCAGTACATAAACATGATCGGGATCAAAATATCCACAGGACAAACCAGGGCCGTTGAAAATTTGAATACCCGAATACTCGATAGCCATTGGATCACTTTTAAATGGAAGGACATGATAAGCTAAAAGATCTAAGCTCTTAATCATCCGAGTTTCTGTCAGTCATCGGATTGAATTAATGGAAGGATAGGATAAGCTAGAAGAGAAGCAACGAAGATAGATCGAGTCATCGATCTAAGAACATGATCGACGAACAACATTTTGTTAGTGTCAAAATTTGGGAGGAGGTTACTTTTTGGGGAATCTCACTTCAGAAGAATTGGCAACTTGAAATTTGAATTACTCGAAGCCCAAAAATCCCAAATGAATAAGAACCACCAGATCTGGAGAAAATGCGATGACCGTTGCATCACCTTAAGTGGAAGGATAGGATAAGTAAGGGCTGAGATCTGAGATCTCGATCACCCGAATATACGTCAATGGTTGGATCGAATTAAATGGAAGGATAGGATAATCAAATATGGAGAGTCATTGGATTTAATCCAAAGCAAAGCTGCACCAAAGACAGATCGAGTCGTTCATCTAAGATCTTGATCCGACGAACTTCATTTGTTTCGGGTCTAAAGATGTGAGGAGGTTACGCTCCGAAAAAATTCTCATTTCAAGAATTCAATTTGAAATTTGAAATCCTGGAAGCCCAGAGAGTCGGAGAGGCGAAATTCATTCTCGATCGTCAGATCATCCGAAGTAAATCTCAGTCGTCTAATCGTTTGAAGAAGATCTCAAGCATCAAATCACCCGAAGTGAATCTGGGTTGTCTGATCCAGAGCGTCAATTTGATATTTGAAATCCCCTAAGTCTGGAGAGACGAAGAGTCGAAATAAATCCTCAATCGTCAGATCATCCGAAGTAAATTTCAGTCGTCATATCATTCTAAAGTGCAAGGCCAAGATAAGTTAGAAGAAGAGCGCACTAATCTCAGCGGCTGACAATCGGGCACTTAGATCTATGGTCGACAGGGCATATCAGACCCCCCCGACCTTTATGCCTTTAACCGTGGGGGGGGGGGGGGGCCCANGGGGGGGGGGGGGGGGTCCAAGCTGGTGGTATTTCCCATGTGGGACCCTCATACGTGTCACCTTCATGTCAACTCGAACCCCCCTCACTCATTACCACTTACCGCCTAACCCCCTCTCCGATCAAACCACCAAACCACTCATACATACCACCTTCGTGCTCCGACGTCACACTACACTATCCGCTACACGTCACACTCCACTACCGCACTTTGCCTCCTCACTCCACTACACTGCCTACACGTCTCACCCATGTCAGCAAACCACCTCAACAAGGAAATGTGGCAGATCACATTAGCAAGGACATGTGGCAGACCACGTCAACAAAGACACATGGCAGTAATCTGTATACTTCGAGGGAAAGTAAGGTTTGAGACTTGAGATTTCAGAAGTCTGGAGACCCGAAGGAGATCTCAACCATTGATCGAGAAAGGGGTTGCAAAACCGTTGATCTGGTTGAAAGCTCAAATTCCAGAATTAGAGCAGAGTCGTCGATTGAGAAGGATAGGTGTTCGCAGATCATCGACTCTAGAAGATTGGCATACGGAAGAAAGAAAGGTTTGATATTTGAAACTCTCGAAGCCCGAATCACGAAATAAATCACAGTCGTTGATTTAGGGAGGTTAGATATTATCCGTAGATCGTGAAATAACAACTCTGAACCATCCATTTAGGAGCACCGTCAAGATCGTGAGATCGACGGTCCCATCGCATTGTGGGGTCAGTACATGCTCGGGTCTTAATTTTTCGTGAGCGGGCCACAATTGAAACCATGGTTTTGGAGAAAGGGTACGTGGCAGCTGGAGGTGGACTGTGGGGAGAAAATCGATTGATTCCAAACCACTCTTGGATGCACCCGCAATCGTTCGCTTACACAAGGACGTAGCCTGAGGTCACATGCGACAAGGGGCTAACGAGAAAAGAGCTCGCGCCCGCAATCGCGTGGTCACATGAGATCATCGCCCAAGGTCATATTGAAAGAAGGAGCTAGCACTCACTAAGACCGAGATCATGAAGCGCCTTTTGAATAGGCATGTGGTCACCACCAGTGGTCACGTAAAGGAAGGGGCTTAGAAGCCAAAGAAGCCAAAACGACTAACTGTAACTGCTAGAGAAGACGAAGAGTTGTGATTGCCAGAGAAGCCATAGAATCTTAGGATAACGACCACTGATGATGAACAAATTCAAAAAAACTACTAGGGAAGGAGAAGAGTTTGAATGATGATCAGGCAGAGGACTCGACGTGAGAAAAATATGCAGAATAGAGAGTAGTGAGAGATTTTTTTCAAAGGTTATGCATGTGGGTAGGAAGAGGCGCATGGCATAGAATGGAGAGGGAGCACAGAGCATGAAAGGTTGAAAAGAAGCTGAACAGGGTGTGCACAAGAAGCTGCAAGGATCAGCAAGACATCGATGCATCAGAGTAGAGTAGTGTAGCAGAACAGTGATGAGATTGGTAAGCCATTGATAAATATTGTATCACTGTAATAACTTTCAGAAAGAAAAGATTTATATTTCAGGGTGGTAGGGTGGTGCTAGGGAGGATTTTTGTCCTCGGAGTTTCAAGTGGGTGCTTGAACACATGAAGTTGTAGCTTCCATTTGGTTGCATCCAGAAAAACCAGGGTGGTAGGGTGGTGCAAGGGAGAACCATTGTTCTCTGTTATACAGGTTAGTGCCTGTGTGACTGGAAGTTGTTACTGGAACACTCAAGGAGTTGGTGCTTCCTTCTAGTGGGTGCTAGAGAAACCAAATATTTGGTGCTCTTAGCAAGTTGCAGTGTGTTAAAGAAGAGGTTGTAGCCTCATTTTGAGATGGTGCTCAAAGAAATACTTCCTATCATTCGAAGAAGAAGAGGTTTTCTCCCTTTATGGGTTTCCTCGTGAAATACCTGTCTCTATGTATACCATATGTATGATTGATGTTTGTTATTTATGTTGTTCATGTCTTGCATAATCTTGATGATCACTTGGAGAAAGTTAATAATGTTTTAATAGGCATAAAATTGTTTAAGAATAGTAACAACTGATTCACCCCCCCCTTCCCCCCTCCTCTCAGTTGTCTTAGTAATTCCAATAGTTTATAGCTATCCTTAATAAATGTGAGTTTGATCAACAAACTTTGGTGCATTTTGGGTATGTGATCGATGGAGGGGAACAGTTTTGATGCAAGGAGGAAGGATTGTATGCTATCATTATGAAATATTTCATGGGGCAATTCTAAACTACCCTATCTATGAAAAAGAACTATATGCCATGGTTCAAGATGTCAAGAAGTGGAAGCACTATCTGATGGGAAAGGAGGCCATCATCCACATAGATCACCAGTTGCTACAGTATTTTCAATCCTAGAGCAAACTACAACAAACCAAACATTACAAGTGGATGGGGTGTTTACAACAATTTCATATAGTCATCAAGGATAATAAGAGCAACACAAACAGGTTGGAAAACATGCTTTCAAGGCCATCTATATCCAAGATTACATATTTGGGAACTCTGATGTACATGGATCCTTTTACCCATGATGCAAACAAAGAGGCATACACAGAAGATGAGGACTTCAAGGAGGTGTTTCAATAGCTACAAGGACAAACTCATATAGAAGAAGGTGACAACAAGGATGACTATAATTTCCGTAATGGGTTACTCTACAAGCTCGACAAGCTCTAGGTCCCTAAAGGTGAACGGCTGCAGCTTCTCAGATAGGCTCACACCTCCAAGGTTGCATGAAATTTTGGTATTGGGAAGACATTTTCCAACTTACAAAGGTATATGTACTAGCCAAAAATACAAGAAGATGTAGCATGGTATATTAGAGTATGTATACTTTGTTGTACCAGCAAACCCAGTAAGAGGGAAGCAAGGTCTATACCATCCCTTACCTGTACCCACTCAATCTTGGAAAAGCATTTCCATGGATTTTGTGGGAGGTTTACCAACAACCAGGAAGGGACATGATTATCTATTTGTGGTAGTTGACAGGTTCAAGGAGATGTGCATTCTCATGCCTTGTAAAAATACCATCAAATGACAGGAAGCAGCGAACATGTTCTTTGATAAGGTTTGGGTGTACTTTGGAATACCAAGGAGCATCATCTCAAACATGAATACCAAATTTCTCAAGTAGTCGAAATGACTTTGGTGCATCTTTTGAGGGGTTGCAATCAGAAGTATCTGAAGACCTGAGATGAAAATATGATCTATATACAACACTCTTATAACAGAGCAGTCCACACTTCTATTGGTAAGTAACCTTTTAAAACTTGCTTTGGATACTTTCCACCTTCACCCTTGGATATTGTATATGGACAAAAAGGAGTGAGGGAGAACCTCACAGGAGATGCATTGAGAGAAGAAAATTTGTTGAGAAGATTAGGAAAATCCATTTGCAAGTACAAGAGATGTTGAAGAAGTCACAGGAAAAATACAAGGCCAGACATAATCAACACAGAACCAAGAAGTCATTCAAAGTGGGAGACAAAGTTTGGTTACAGTTGAACAAGGATAGACTACAGGGTATTGATAAGAAGATCAAAGCTATGTGGTATGGACCTTTTGAGATAGTGGAGAAGGTGGGAAATAACGCCTACAGACTTAGTCTACCCCCATACATGTGCATTTACTCAGTAGTGAATGTAGAGAATCTCAAACTCTATGAGCCTTCCATGTTGGATCAGGTGGAGGAGAAAGTCCTACTTTCCATCAAGGACTTAGCACCAGATGTTCAAATAGAGTTGGAAAAGGACAAAATTTTGCAGAAGAAGTCCAAAACTAAGAGATAGGGGCAGCATGACCTATGGAAAATTCGGTTGAAATGACAACTTCTAAGAAAGAAAAATGGTACTCCAGGGAGAAGGTAGAGGAAAAATTTCCTCGCCTCATTCAAAAAATATTTTGGTGACCAAAAGACTCCTTAAATGGGGAGGTATGATTTGGATTGTATCATTATACTATTTGTCATCTATATCGATTCTTCCAGAGTAGAAAAATTGGAGGAATCAACTTGCAGGGTCATTTTGGCAGTGGGTTCCAATTTGGAAAATTTAGGTCAAAAACTGTCTAAAATCTTCCAAAGCCATTTTGAGGCATCAAACAACCTTTTCGAAAGAAAAACTCCACTTTGGAAAAAGGTTTTGTATTCTACACTCCAATACATTTCCAACAGTGATCATACACCTCAATTAGAATTCATATGCAAAAGTTATGTCTCTCGCACGTTGACATGATGTATTGAAAACCATGGTACGAGAGGATGCCACGTCAGCGCCATTAGTCATGCATATGGGGCTATCCACACGAGGGGTTTCAAGAATATTCTAGAAGGTCCAAAACCTTATCGCAATTGAGGGTTGAGTAAGTCAAAACCCTAACCCTAGATGGCTATCGAGCTATGCTAAATACCAAGCCTTTAGAAGGAGAAGGGGTTCCCATTCTTTAGCATTGTATTTGTTCCATAGTTGAACAAAGCACCTAGGAGTGGTATTTTGAGAGCATAACAGAGGAGAGATATTGTAGCAGCCATACAAGCCACAATGTCAAAAGAAACTCCACAAAGAGTGCATCTTTCTTTGTACTTACATTTGAAGAAAAGAGAGTAGAGTGGCCTCACCTTCTAGTTGGTTTTCTCCCGTATTCGGTTTCCCAAGTTATATCTTGTGTTTATTTGTAGATGGTGTGTGAGTATTTATTTGTATTCTCTATTTTTCACATTTCACCTATTTCATTTTAGCAGAAAACCAATAATGAAAGACTCTGATATCTAAAGGAAATTAATCTTCACAATAAAAATTTCAATATTTTTACTAGATTTGTTGTGACAAACTATCCATTAGAATATCCATAACGATTTCTACATCAAGAGCAGACACTACAAGAAGCAAAAGGAAGATTCTAATTTCACTCTCAATTAGAGGCTTAGTAGATGGAAACCACTCATGGCAGTGAAAAAATTGTAAGGTTGCAAAGAGTGTATTCATGTATTGATTTTGTACTAAAAGCTGTAAAGATAGATTGTGATAGTCAAAGTGCAATTTTTCAGGCAAATAGATTTCCTATCATGCTAAGATGAAGCACATTGATGTACAATATCATTTTATTAGAGACATGGTTGAAGACAAGCCATTGTTGGAGAAATTCGACACCTTGAAAATTGTTGCAGATTCATAAGATTGTTTAGAAGTTTTCTCGGTGTAGGGAATCAATGGACTTTGTTGCCCCAAGTAGACGATTTTGTGACTCTGCGAGCCCTATTGCAAAGTATTCAACAAGTGGAATATTTTTAGATGTGTTGTATTCTTTGCAAATATACACTGTACATCCCATCACATTTTTGTGAGGCCTAAAACAACCCTAGATTTAAATAAAAATAAAGAAAAAACAATTGCTCCTTATTTTTCGAAGACGATTATATGTTTATTTATGGGTTTTTTGGTTGGTTTTAGATCATGGTTTTATACATATTGTAATCTAATCTCATTTAAGGGGTCAGGGTTGGAATCTAATCCCAATTGATAAATTAAAGTTAATTGATGTTTTAGAATACCTAAATATTGTATTGTGAATGGTTAAATTAATACAATGAGAGAGGTATGACTCTGTGATTGTTAGTTTCCCAGTTAAGGGTTTCCAAGGTAAATCTTATGCATATTATGTAAATGTGTCATTGTTTCTTCTATTATTATTGCTTCTATTGAATAGGTCAATCTTATATATATTATGTAAATGTGTCATTGCTTCTATTGAATAGATTTATCAATCTCTTAAAAAATTGGGGGATGATTTAAAGGCTCAAATTGCGACCTTTATCGAATCCATTTCAACAAAGAAAGACAAGCAAAAGAATTTCATGATCAAATAGGGAGAAGTCTTGGAAGAGATTGATGCAAATCCCATAGTCTTGGAAGAGATTGATGCAAATCCCATAGTCTTGGAGGAGATCAATATGTCCTCACATTGCATTGTGGAGAGTAAGCCAACAACAATTCCAGAGGAAAACTTCAATTGGATGGACCTAGAGTTGATTCCACCACAATGGGAGGGTGACAATGATGTTGATGTTGGAACTTCAAGGGCATCGAATTGAGAGGCCAAGAATACTAATGCAGAAAATGATCTACAAGATGATTTAGAGAATGCTATGTAGTATGATGATTTTTGGACTTGAGAACCCATTTAAACACTTTTTGCTTAAGTATTTCTCTCATAAATTTAATTATATGTATCTCAAAACTTGTAATTCAAAATGTTGAAATATTGTAGCTACGAAGAATATTCTAAACACAATTGAGTTATTATATAGATCAATCCCTTTTTGTGGATTGATCATGTTGGGACTTATGTATGACCAAATTCCCTATTGTGGATTGGTCAAACCATGTTTACATGATGCTAATTGAGAAGTCGGCCCCTAGGACTAATTAAAGTGGTTTTAGCCACTAGTTGAAGAAGTCGGCCTTGCTTTATGAAAAGACACAACCCTAGCGCTCCTCGGCTAGTATAAATAAGAGGCTAGTGCCTCATTCACTCACTCACTCAAGTCACTCATCTAGTGTGCAAGTTTGAAGGAAGATGCAGTTAGAAGGAGAAGAGAGAGGTGCATTGCTTAGTCTTGGATATTCTCTAGTGTTTGGTCTTTTATCTTGGCATTGTATTCACAATCTATATTAAGGAAGTTTTTGTTGGGTTTTCTCCCCCATGAGGTTTCCCAAGATAAAATGGTGTGTACCTTGTGATTGTGTTTATTTCAGTGATCATGCTTATTCTATTATTGTCTAGTAAATTGAAAAGAACTTAATAGCAGCTCTAAATTTAACATGGTATCAGAGCTTGTCTGAATAGAGCACCTTTCACTAGGTAACCAAAAATGTCATTGTTGTCGTACAAGAAAATTAGGGCTTTTTGTTGGAAGAGAATTTTAGCCTAGAAACCATCTAGGGAAGTGCACCATAGCCCAGTGAACTCATTGGCATTTTGAACGCACCTTTCAGTGGCCAGAGCCTCCAGAAAGTGAAACCATAGTTTTCACTAGTACCAGAAAACCAGGAAACCAGAACCAGTACCAGAAGTACCAGTTCGGATTTGTGCAAGCTCAATTTCAAGGGGTAAAATTTGGATTTTCTGAAAACGGACGACACCAACCTACTCGCCTCAGCCCAATGCACCTCCTGGTAAGTTCAAATTCAATTTATGAGCACTTTCAGTTTTTGGTCATTTTCCTAGCTCCAGGTCAAGATGTCTACAAGCACCAAGCTTGTTGACAAGTTAGAAGGTGTGGAAAACTTATGTGCCTAGAAGTATAGGATTGCACTCATTCTTGAAGAGAATGACCTTGCAAAATTCATAAAGGAAAATGTACTAGAACCTATGGAAGATGCAGCTAAAGAAAAGTACAAGGATATGGTTAGGGCCAAAAGATTCATTGCAGACTCCATTAAAGATCACTTGATCCCTCAAGTTTCTTCAAAAAATACTCCAAAAGAAATGTTTGATGCTCTAACCAAAATGTATGAAGGAATATCAACTAGAAGATGAATCTGAGAACCCAACTCAAGAGTACAAAGATGCATAAAGGAGAAACTGTTCATGACTATTTCTCTAGGGTTTCTCAATTCAAGGAACAACTAGAAGCAATTTGAGACAACCTAGATGAAGATGAACTCATGATGACAACTCTTAATGGTCTCACAAGACCTTGGGATGTCTTCATCCAAACTATCTATGCAAGAAAGGAGAAACTCCAATTTGATAGTCTTTGGGAAGAATGTGTTCAAGAAGAAGCATGAGTAGCTAATCGAGAAGCAGTACTACTAACAGATGAAGATCAAGCCCTAGCTGCTCATGCTAAAGGAGGAAAGAAAATGTCTCACTTCCAGAAGGAGACCCACCTACACAAGGAATCTCACCCTCCAAGGACATTCCAGAAGTTTCAGAAAGGTCAAAGAAGAGAAAAGGATTTCTCCTCTTATCAATGTTACCGTTATGATAAGATGAGACATATTGCTAAAAATTCTCTAGCTAGAAGAGAAGAATACAAGAAGAGAAATAACAAAAGACATCATGCCCATGCAGTTGAGGATGATGAGCCACCCACAAAGTTGACTAAAGAAGAGATTGAAGACTATGTCTTATTTTCAGCGATCTCAGGATCTGTGTCACCTGGAGAGGATACTTGGCTCATAGATAGTGGTGCTTCTAAGCACATGGCAGGTCAGAGCGACATTCTCTCTAGCCTTACGGAAAATAACTTTCCACAGAAAGTTACACTCGGAGATGATTACCAGTACCCTATCAAAGGAGTGGGAGAATCCACGTACAAACTTGATTCAGGGACCCCGATGAAGATGAGGGATGCACTATATGTACCAGGTTTGACAAAGAACTTACTTTCTATCTAAGCTTTAGATAAGAAAGGTTTCAGGGATGCATTCATAGATGGTGAAGTTCTTATGTGGCCTAAAGGAAAAACCGTAGAAGATGCAATTGTCATTGGAATTGAAGAAGGTGGCATGTATAAGTTAAAAGGTCACTCAGATGCAGCCTTGACTCACTCCACTGAGATTCCATGTGAACTTTGGCATAAAAGACTAGCTAACATCAACTACAAAGCCTTACCATATATAAGCATGGTAGTTACAKGTCTTCCAGAATTCAAGGTTGATCATGAAGGTGTGTGCAAGGGATGTGCACATGGAAAGAACATAAAGAATCCTTTCCCGAAGAGCGACAGTAAAGCAGAAGGAATCTTGGAGCTCATCCACTCAGATGTATGTGGCACAATGCCATCAACCTCTCTTAGTGGGCATGTATACTATGTGTCRTTTATTGATGATTATTCTTGCAAGACTTGGGTTTACTTCTTAAAATCAAAAGATGAAGTGTTTGGAAAATTCAAGGAATTCAAAACCTTGACAGAGAAACTCTCTGAAAGAAAAATCAAGATACTCAGGTCAGATAATGGAGGAGAATACACCTCAAAATAATTTGTAAGCTTTTCCAGAGATGTCGGGATTAAGAGAGAGCTCACCACTCCCTATAATCCTCAGCAAAATGGTGTAGCAGAAAGAAATAATAGAGCTATAATGGAAGCAGTGAAGACTATGATCCATGATCAAGATCTTCCAATGCACTTATGGGCTGAAGCAACAAGAACAACAGTGTATGTCCAAAACAGATTATCCCATAGTGCACTTGGATTCAAAACCACCGAAGAAATGTTCTCTGAAAAGAAGCCAAAAGTAAGCCATCTCAAGATATTTGGTTGTCCAATGTTTGTACACATTCCGAAAGAAATGAGAACTAAGATGGACCCTTCAGGAAAGAAGGGAATATTTGTTGGATACTGTGAGGTCTCTAAGGCCTTTACAATTTACATACCAGGTTACCATCATATTGACATCAACAGAGATTTAACCTTTGATGAAGATGCAACACTAAATAAATAAAGGAGATGTCATCTTGAAGAAGTATATGAAGAAAAACCTGTAGCTCCCAGAGTTGCAGAACCAGTGAGGGAAGTTACAAATACCCCTGATGATGAGATTCCAGAAGATCATGATATGACATAATCTCAAGAACCTCCCCAAATGACGATCTCTCACAAGATAAAGTCAGCTTGGGCAAGAGAACTTATTCAAAATGGAGAGAAGTATGGTGCCCCAGAAGGAACCATGACAAAAATCAAGAAACGTAAGTCATTCTCCAGTTACATGGCTTTGATGTTTGATCTCATAGAAAATGAGTCTCCTTACTTTGAAGAATTCATTCAGAAGAAAGAATGGGCAGATGCCATGAGAGAAGAATACCAATCCATTATAAAAAATGATGTATGGGAAATAGTTCCCAGACTGAAGAACAAAGATGTGGTATCTTCCAAATGGTTACACAAGATAAAACATGTTGCAGATGGAAGTATTGAAAAACATAAAGCAAGGTTTGTAGCTTGTGGATTTTTGCAAAAGGAAGGCATTGATTATGACGAGACATTTGTTCATGTAGTTAGATACACTTCTATCAGAACCATCATAGCTCTTACAACCAAGATGAAGTGGAAGTTACACCAGATGGATGTGAAAAAAACCTTCTTAAATGGTGTTATTGAAGAAGAAGTGTATATAGAACAACCTCAAGGGTTTGAAGTATGTCTGCAGGTTGAAGAAGGTTGTGTACAGGTTGAAGCAAGCTCCTAGAGCTTGGTATGGTAGAATTGACAGTTTTCTGACAAGCTTGGGCTTTACCAAAAGTAAAGTTGATTCTAACCTTTACTTCAAGGTTATGAATAATGAGCCAGTTATATTATTGTTGTATGTGGATGACTTATTCTTAACCGGAGAAGAAAAACTCATCATTGATTGTAACAAGAATCTCGCTGCAGAATTTGAGATAAAAGACCTAGGCCTGATGCACTATTTCTTAGGTCTTGAAGTTTGGCAGAGCCCAGAGAAGATCTTCCTTAACCAAGAAAAGTATGCAATTGAAATACTAAAGAGGTTTGATATGTTGGAATGTAAATCCATGAACATACCCATGGAAACAAAGTTGAAACTCCTGGTTGATACTTCGTTAGAATTGGTTGATGCTACGTTGTACAGATAGATCATTGGATCGTTGATGTATCTGACGAATACCAAGCCAGATATATGTTTTGTTGTGAACACCTTGAGTCAGTATCTGGTAGAGCCCAAACGTGTTCACCTTGTTGCTGCAAAACATGTGATGAGATACCTTAAGGGTACGTTGGACTTTGGTCTCCGTTGTAATGGAGATCGTGACTTCAGACTGGTTGGTTACACTGATTCATATTGGGATGGAAGTTTTTATGACAGAAAGAGCACTTCATGATGTTGTTTCAGTTTGGGGTCATCCATGACTTCATGGCAAAGTAAGAAGCAATCCAGTATTGCTCTAAAGACGGCAGAAGCGAAATACATAGTAGCATGTTCCGCCAGTTGTGAAGCCATATGGATTCAAAATTTGTTGACAAGTCTATTCGATCTGGAGATGGAAGCCACTATGATTCTATGTGATAACCAGAGTTGCATAAAGATGGCAGAGAACCCTTTGTTCCATGACAAGTCAAAGCACATAGAAATCTAGTATCACTACATTCGTGATATGGTGCAGAGGGGAGTTGTAAAGCTCAAATATGTTGGCACAGATGGGCAGGTTGCAGATGTGTTGACTAAGCCTATGTCTCGTGTAAAGTTTAAATACTTTCGAGACAAGCTTGGTATAGTTCGAAAGGACCTTCCTCAAAAGGGGGAGTGATGTGGATGATACTATGGTATCCTGACCAACAATGGGTAACTCAATTAAGATTTTATATCATAGGGGAATGATCATCCCTAGACAGATCTCGAAGGTCCGGTAAGGACAATCTATCAAAGCACATGTGCATGTATATGTCAACTGTGGTCAGTAGTGGTAGCTCCGCTAGGATTTTTATAATCCTAGGGAATCTTATGATTCCTAGGAAGATCTCAAAGGTCCAGTAAGGATGGTTTGTCAGAGTACCATGTGGTAGCTCCATTAGGATTTTATATCTTAGGGAATCTTATGATTCATGGGAAGATCCCTAGGGACTGTCTGAGTACCACAAAATGTTGTTGTTACACCTGCCTCATTTTGTTGCTATATGATGATGATGATGATGATGTTATCTCAGCCTCGTGCTAATGATGTTGTTGCTCCAGCCTCATGTTGTTGATGATGTTGTTTCTCCAACCTCATGATGTTGATGTTGTTCCATCCTCGTGTTGTTGATGATATTGTTTTAGCCTCGTATTGTTGTTGTTGATGATGTATTAGCTTTGTGTTGTTGTTGATGACGTTATTGTTAAGTTTTCATAGCATTAGATTAAGTATGAAGTTCATTCCATTTTATCAAATAACCATAACCATAAATGTTGCAGCAACCAAGATCACAAGAAGAACCACCATGCACAAGAACACAAGATATATCCTGGGAAACCCTTCTCAAACAAGGGAAAAAAACCCAACCAAATCCTTTGCTATATTTTTCAAGAGAAAGACCTTTCACCACCAAAATGACTTAGCACACAAGAGGGCGCTTAAGCCCTAGAAACCCTAGCGCCTAAGAGAGGTGCACACCTTTGCCAAAGAGAAGTACTTGCTAAAATTTTCCAAAACACATGTGTGGGATATGATTCTACAATGGAGAATCATCTACTTATATTAGAATTTGACCAATTAGCAAGAGCGTCTCATTAGCACAACAGGGTCGACCTCTCTAAGTTAAACACACTTTATTATTATATTTATTATTATAATTAATATTTTCATTATTAATTATCTTATTTATATTAATCATATTAACATAGGGCCAACCTGTACCCTTTACATAATAACTAGGGTTACAGGTAGGTCTGACTCTTGAACAATATATAACAAAGGATCTAATACACCCACTAGTGCTCACCCACTAGGGGCCACATCCATAGGGATGCCATAGACCTGAGTCACTGCATTACACAAATGAGCTAGGTCCTCACACGTGCACTTATGCTCATCCATAGTCACGTCTGCTCTATAGATCTGCTTTCCCACTGCCACCAACAAGAGGATCATATGGAGTCTTCACATCAACTCTGTTGTTGTTCAGAGGAGGCCATCACATCATCTTCATTCTTATTCTCATGATGATGTGCCCAACGCTTTTCGATATTTCCCTAACTCAACAGATCGCTCTTACATCGGATAATCATCTGGAGTTCTTCTCTCTCACGTCATGGAGGAGGTCATATGCATTCCTAGCCTTTGTCTCAGGCTGGAACCACAAACCCTTTATTAGGGGCTTTCTCTCAAGTTTGTAAGCTGAGAGTAAGACTTCACATAGTTGATATATTCCACATCTCACAGGTTGTAAGTTGGAGGATGTCTCCTATAGCTACATTCATTAACAGTTATACTAACCTCATGCTATTAATGGTGGTGTTGATGGTGTTGCCTTAGCGTTACGCTAATTGATGTTGATGCAGATGATGATGATGCTTCTCCAGCTCATTGTTGTGAAAGATGATGTTATTGATGATGAGAAAAACTTTTGATGGTTTATAGATATGTCAGTCAATGTTCCAGATGTTGATGATGTTGTTTCCCTCTCTCTCTCATGATGATGTTGTATTGTAGAATACCCATCTTATTAAGGGGGAGTGTTGAAATATTGTAACTGCAAAGAATATTCTAAACATAATTGAGTTATTATTATATAGATCAATCCCCTTTTGTGGATTGATCATGTCGAAACTTATGTAAGACCAAATCTCCTATTGTGAATTGGTCAAACCATGTTTACATGATGCTAATTGAGAAGTCGACCCCTAGGACTAATTAAAGTGGTTTTAGCCACTAATTGAAGAAGTTGGCCTTGCTTGATGAAAAGACACAACCCTAGCGTTCCTCAGCTAGTATAAATAAGAGGCTAGCGCCTCATTCACTCACTCACTCAAGTCACTCATCTAGTGCGCGAGTTTGAAGGAAGTTGCAGTTAGAAGAAGGAGAAGAGAGAAGTACATTGCTAAGTCTTGGATATTCTCTAGTGTTTGGTCTTTTATTAGGCATTGTATTGGCAATCTATATTAAGGAAGTTTTTGTTGGGTTTCCTGTTAATGTTTATGACATTATTATAGTTCTTTGCATTTCAATAGATAAGAGCATCATAAGAACAAGATCACTGAGAAATACACATTCACAAGAGACACAACATTTATCCTGGGAAACCCTCTAGGGGAAGAAAACCCAGCAAAAACTTCCTTATCATCAATAGCTTATACAATGTTCAAGAGATAACTCAAACCAATACAGATAGTCCTCTCCAAAAGATACGCCACTCTTCTCCCTCTCTCCTTTGCCGGTAACAGATCAGAATTTGTCTCTCAAACTGAGCAAGTGAGTTGTGTTCAAATGAGGCGCTAACCTCCTTTATTTATACAAGTTTTGGCATGTGTGAAGTGTCTCTTCACTGGCA
>ML830565.1:56032-66762 GCA_009831015.1 Picea engelmannii | reverse complement strand
AACCAAATCGACCTTTGGACCAACCTTTAGATTTCTCTGATATCAGAGAACAACTCGAAGGCACTAACCTCACTGTGAACCCTACAGATCCAATCCTCACTCCTGCTGTAGGAGGATCTGGAATACCTCCCTCACCACCTCCATCATCCCCTTCAGCCTTCCACACCGACTACACCAATGGCCAACCAGAACAATCCTTCTAGACCTTGGCTCGACCAGGATGCAGTAGCTGTACCTGGGGCACACCATCCCTTACCCAAACATATGGAGAAGCGGCTTCCCAAGTTTGATCAGTCTAAACAGATCACAAAAGATCATATTAAAAAGTTTATGTTAGCCATTAGACTCCGCAATGTCGAGGACGAAGACGTAGTCTGTAGGTTGTTCCCCTATACTTTTGAGGGCAATGCCTCTACCTGGTACTTTGCCCAGCAACCCCATACCATCGTGTCTTGGGAAAGGTTTGAATCCTGCTTTTTGGAAAAGTTCAGAGATGATAAAACTCCAGAAGTTCTAGTTATGGAGCTTTCTAGCTTAAGAATGAACCCAAAAGAGAAAATTAAAGACTTTGATCAAAGATTCTTAACACTTAAGAACTGAATCCCTACGGATTCCATGCCTGCCGAGAATCTTATCATAGCATACTATACTAAAGCCTTGCATCAAGTATAGACATTTGGGTTAAACGATCTAAGAAAGCCACGTTGTTAGAGGCCTTCAAGGAGGCCAGCCAGATTGAAAAAGACATACTTAGTCTAAAAGACACTACTAGCAATGAAACAGAGACTAGTTCTTCTTCCAAAAAGAAGATCAAAATCCTCCCCAGACCTCCTCAAAGTAAAGCACAAACTGAAAGCTCTGATTTAAAAAACTTAACTGAAGTCATTCAAAAACTGTCAAATCAAGTTATAGATTTGAAAAGGATGGCCAAAGAAGATTCTTTGAGCAAAGGGCATTACAAACCCCCGTTCAGGAAGCCTTTTCCCACCAACCGATCTAATCTGAATGCTGAGGGCCTTAATCTAGAAAGTCTGCAATATGCCCTTCAAACAATTCTAGAAGCCCAGGATAACTTGATGCCTCCTGAGATTCCCGAGGAGGTTGTTGAACAAGAGACAGTTCAAGAAGAAGAGTCTTCTCCAAACATTTTTGGACACTTCTCGGATAACATCTTCCAAGCTAACTTCTAAACAGTGCATCCCTACAACACTAGGAGTAAGACAACAAACAAACCTTCTTCCGAAAACACTACGACTTTGCCTCCAAAGAAATCTAAACCAGCTGAGACTAAACAGAGTCATGTGAACCCCAACTTAGATTATGATTTAGTTGAATATCTTAAAAATTTAAGGGCTAACATTTCTGTTTATGAGTTATTGAAATTTCCATTGTTGCTACAAAAAATGTTACAGAACATCGCAGAGAATAACAAAAATGGTAATTCAAACAGTAACAAGGTTGTTAAAAAAAAGGTTCCTCATAAGACTTCCACTAAGAACAATATTGATCCTCAAGACAAAGGAAGCCTTCCTGTAAATAATGTAAATAATGTAGATAAAGTAGCTTTAGAAACCGTGAGTAAAAAACCTCAAACTACCACCCTTAGCACTCACATAAATGTACCTCCTTTTTTGTTAAATTTCGAAATCTTTAATAGAAACATGCACAATTGTATGGTGGACTCAGGAGCATCATCCAATGTGATGCTATGGTTTGTGTGTCAGAAGATTAATGTTGAAGTTGAACCATCCACTTTAAAAATCATACAACTTGATCGAACCAGTGTTAAAGTTGTAGGCGAATTAAGGAATGTTCTTATAAGATTATCGTCTAACCCCAAAGTTCACCAAGTTATTGATATCATTGTTGTGGATATTACAGAAGTGTATGGTCTGTTTTTAAGCAGGGACTGGTCGGAGAAGCTACACAGCTATTTCGCGACAGATTGGTCTCACCTGTGGCTTCCAGAGAACGACAAGCCCAACAACATCAAGGTAAACCGTGAACGCTACCTTAAGTTCACGGTCACAGATTTAAATGATCCCAACAAGCCATTTACACCTTCTACTGATTCACTCGAAGTACAAGGGATGTATACCTTTTTCGGCAATTTCATGGCCAAGACTTCAACTATCACAAACCTAGAACAACAGTCCGAAATTGTAGCATATGTTCAGCCAATAGCTTCTACACAACGGTCTCATGCACCCGATAAAAATCAAATTTGGTCTCTTTATTTTGACGGGTCAAAGTCCAAAGAAGGAGGTGGTGCAGGCTGCATTATTATTGATCCGGCAGGTAACAAAACATTGATTGCATGTAGGCTAGAATTTGAATGTACTAATAACACTGCATAATATGAGGCATTACTGTAAGGTCTCAGAAAAGCTTTAGACATGAACATTCAAAATTTGTGTCTTTGGTGATTCTGAAATCGTGGTTAGACAGGTAAGAGATTCTATCCACTGTCTGTCTCCGCATCTTAAAAGCTACCAATTCGAGGTATGGAATTTAATGAATAAATTTTATGCTTTCAATATAAATTCTATTCCTAGATTGAATAATTCTGAAGCAGATCTATTAGCTAACGTAGCTTCTAAACTCTTTCCTACAGAAGGCTTGTCCCTAGATGCATTCTCCGTCGAACTGTTGTTCAGGCCATCCGTTCCCGACAACATCACGAATTGGAGAGTCTTCGACGATGATTAGCAGATTATTAGCTTCCTACATATGGAAGAAACTTTTCAAGGCGCGATGATAGACAAATGCACTCATGACGACAATTTGCGCGATTTCACGGTAATACCAGATCTAAGAACTCCTGAATCTTCATCGGACATGGTAAATTCGATCCCTAAATCTGTAGTCAGATTAGAGAAGTTTTATGATCTTCAAGATAAATTCAAAAAGTCGGTCAATTGTAAAACCAATAGTTCCGCTTTATCATATGAAAAAGTGAACTTAGGAACTAATGACAATCCGCAGTGCATTAATTTAGGGGTAGGGTGTTCTCAACAAGAAAAAGCTTCATTTATTAAATTGTTCAAAGAATTTAAAGATGTCTTTGCATGGACGTATGATGACCTCAAAACTTTCGAGCCTAACATCATATAACACGTCATTCCTATGAAACCCCAAACCTTACCCTTTCAACAAAAATTAAGAAAAATGCACCCTAAGCTCGAACTGACCGTCAAAAAAGAATTAAATAAGCTCCTAAATGCTAAGATAATTTTCCCTGTTAGGCACACTCAATGGGTTTCTAACCTTGTCCCTGTCCGGAAGAAAATTGGGGAAATCTGACTATGCGTCGATTTCTGAAACCTTAATAGAGCATTTGATAAAGACAACTACCTTGTCCCACCCATGGAACATATCCTTCAACAATTATCTGGTTATGAGAGGCTATCCTTACTGGATGGTTTCTCAGGGTACAACCAAGTCCCAATGTCTCCTCCAGACCAACTTAAAACTACCTTCCGCACTCCATGGGGCACCTACGCTTATCGAAAAGTGCCCTTTGGATTGATTAATGCCGGTGCCACTTTCTAGAGAGAGATGGACATCTCTTTCTGAGGCTTAATCAATCAGTTTGTCGTAGTTTACTTAGATGATTTTACTGTATTTTCTAAAAACAAAACTGATCATCTAGCTCATTTACGAGCCGTTCTACAACGATGTTGTAAATACGATATTTCCTTAAATCCTAAAAAATCCATCTTCGCAGTAGAACAAGGTAAACTCTTAGGATTTATTGTGTCAAGAAAATGGATGATTATCGACCCCAAAAGGACTCAAGTCATCTCAAAAATCCCCCCTCCTACTTCCAAAAAGTCCATGCAGTCTTTCTTAGGCCAGATAAACTTTGTTAGGAGATTCGTCCCAAGTTTCTCCGAAATGGTCAGGCCTTTGCAGAACCTAATTAAGAAAGACGCACAATATCACTGGGGACCCTTAGAAAATCAAGCTTTTAATGCAATAAAAAGGGCCATAATAGACACTCCTTCTCTCATGAGCCCAGACTTTTTGGAAGACTTTACGCTCTACACTTTTGCTTCTTACCGTTCCTACGCCGCCGTCCTAACCCAAAAGAACGCCGAAAACAATGAAGTACCCATTGCCTTTATGAGCTCTGCTTTCAAAGGTGCCGAAATTAACTACCCAGTGGTAGATCAACAAGCCTACGCTGTTTTCAAAGCAGTCAAGCACTTCCGGTATTATCTTTTGAAATCTAGGACGAAAGTTATTGTCCCTTATCCTGCCGTCAGGAACCTATTAGTACATAAAGAACTAGGTGAAAAGAGGGCGAACTGGGTTACCTCCTTGCAGGAATATGACATAGAAATTACCCCAGCTCAGATAGTGAGAGGCCAAGGGCTATGCAAGTTAGTTGCTGATTCAGCAGCGGGGCAACAAGAAGAAAACGATCTAGGATAACACAATAAAAATGTAATCTGCTGTACACAAAACTCTGTCAGTCCCTGGTATGACGATATAAAATTCTGTCTTAAACATGGGTTAGCCCCCCGTCACCTGGATCCCACTAAAATAAGAGCGTTGAGATTAAAGTCTGCCTCCTTTCATTTGGTTAATGGTATTCTGTTTTGTCAGAATTTTGATGGCGTACTGATGCACTGTCTTGAGAAAGACGAAGCAAAAAAAGTCTTGCTAGAGTTGCATGCAGGAGAAGCTGGTGGTCATTTGGGTGGTGACACCACTACCCATAAAGTTTTGAGAGCCAGTTTTTACTAGCCCACACTTTTTAGAGATGCCCATGCCTTGTGCCATAAGTGTATTATTTGTCAAAAAGCATCAGGGCGGTTACAGAAGCTAGCCTTTCCTTTGCATCCCGTTTCAGTAGACTCCCCTTTTCAGCAGTGGGGCCTTGATATCACAGGTCCAATCAATCTGCCATCCTCACAGCAGCATAAGTTTATCATAACAACCACATATTACTTTACTCGGTGGTCTGAAGCCGCCGCATTAAGAACTGTCAATACCAGTCAGGTAATTGCCTTTCTGAATTTGAATATTATCACTCGTTTTGGTATCCCTGACTGTTTAGTATTCGACAACGCTTCTTATTTTTCGTCTCTTGAGATGAGCGAGTTTTCTTTAGAAAAAGGAATTAAGTTGAAGTATTCTGCTAGCTATTAACCCCCATGGAAATGGATTGGCAGAGTCAACAAATAAGAATTTGATTAAAATCATCAAGAGAACGATGGCTAAAAATCACAAAAACTGGCACAATGCACTGTTAAACACGATCTGGGCTGATAGGGTAACACCAAAGACTGCTGTAGGTAACTCTCCCTTCTTTCTCGTCTATGGAAGAGAAGCAATTTTTCCACCACACATCCTTCTTCCCTCAGTACAACTATCGCAGAAAATACAAGAAGAAGATTGTCCCCCTTTAGAAAACCAAATTAACTCTTTGATGAAGCTAGAAGAGGTAAGAGCCCAAGCTAAACGTAAGTTAGATCAACATCAACTAGCGGTCAAAATATGGTTTGATTCTAACTCCGCCTATGATAGGAACTTCGAAGTAGGTGATCTCGTCTTGAAATGGGACAAACCGCACGAGGGAAAGGGAGAGCACACGAAATTTTAGAACTTATGGCTTGGACCGTTTTTTATTGCTGAGAAGTTGGGTCCCAGCTCTTTCCGATTGCAGAATCTAGAAGGGAAGCCTGACACCTATCCGGTGAATGGCCAAGATCTGAAAATATATTTTTCTTGATGACAACTTTTTGTATACTATGTACATATTTTTCTTTTGTTTGCTTTTTCTTGGCTGTTTTGGTTTTGATTTCTCCTTTGCGCTTATCAGTTTTTGTTTTTGGAAATACACATACCTGCATGCTGAGCTATTCGGACAAATAAAACAGAAAATTCCTTCACTGAAATGACTGCTGAAAAATTGTATAAAAATCAATTATATACTTCTAAAATTTACATCTGTGTTGGCAAAGACTGTTGTTTGAAATAAGTTAACTGATTTCAATCTACGAGTAAAGCCTGTCACGATCATCTATTATCTTCTTACACTATCCCTGTTCCTTAAGGGAATGACTGAGAAATATGTCTCCCTGCCTTAGAAAGTTGGTTCTGTAAACAAACCATCTCTGGATCGTAATGAAGGACAGTTCTAAATTGTTTTGTTGAGGTCTGTAAAAAATATGCTAAAATATCATAATTTTCAGCGTCACCTCTCTCAACTATATATCTTTGAAAAACAAAATAAATCATTAAAAGAGCTATGGGAAGTGCTTGTAAACTCGCTGGGATGCTGAACAGGTCTGTTGGCAGTGGGTAAATGCATGCATGACGCCAAGACAACTTCGCCGGGGTACTGAACAGGCCTGCTGGCAGCGAAGCAGTGTTGGGTATATGAAAATCTGCAAATATGAAACCTCTTAACCGTAACTTGTCCTTTATTCTGATCTGGAACTTCTTGGCAGGATACAGATATCAGAGTGGGTTAAATGGCAACCTTGTCGAGGCTATGGATGCTTGCTGGCAGCAGTGGCTCTGTCAACAGTATTGGAGATTTTATCTTTAATATTGTGGCTCGCTTATCTTAGGACTGTTATCAGTTTTCAACCTTTAAACACTGCTGGAATATTTGGTTAATGATGATGTTTAAACGATTTTCTAGTTGTTATTTTGGAGTTAGAATTTTTCTCATTATCATAATCTGAATTTGTTCTTTTGGCAGAGATAACTGCTTCTACCAGTGTGTCGCCATTGTTGGCAGCCAATTAGCATTTTTATCCTATCCTTATAAGCTGCCTACACTAGTGTTTTGCAACCCTTGATTTTCATCACAATCTTTGAATAAAACGACACTATTATTTGGTGCATTTGCACACCTGCTTTTGTTCTCATTTTCACGACTGCAAGCGTGAAAAATTTGTTTCCAAAGTCACATTAAAATCGTCACTGGATTATTTTCGTTGCTCTTGTCTATGTGTTCATTGCGTTTCCAATTTAATTATAGTTGCACAGTTGGCAAGACTCCAAGATCTTTACTCATTTGGCATTCTTTAATTGTTAATATGACTTCATTTTTACAAGGCTGTGATGATATCCTTATGATCGAGTTTTTGATACATTGGTGTTTCAATGTTCTATAGTCTTTCATCGATTTCTTTGACACATTGGTTTCATGAAAACACATTGATGTTGTGGTTAGACCCTTGGTATAAATCATTTCATACATATTCGATATGATCAAACCCTTGGTGTTGATTTCGAATCATTGTTTTGGTTTTAAAACTATGCTAATGCTATTTCTTTCGCAAATGTTTGGTCGACTTACCATAGATTTGATTGATTGTTTGAATGACATGGTTTTTAATATATGCAATAGTGATTTGAATCGCTATATGCGCCATCGATTGTACTGTGGGAAATGACTATTTTGCATGGGCTGATCTAGCTCCACCACCTTCGCACATTCGGTCATTAATGCTTTCCCCCTATCCCGGGTCACCTCTGCTAGTTTTCGGGTAAGCCTATGAGCGTTCTGATCCTGCGTATACTTTGTTCAAACCCTTGCCCGTGCACCTTGCTCACCTTGTTCTCCAGTCTATGGCACTTGTGGTGTGCATAGAGCCAAATGGTAGCCAAACTCTATTGCTATTCGATAATGCCCATAAGGATTTAGAAGATGGTGGTTGGCTGGTGTTTATACAAAGGTTCGAGGGTTTTAACCTTTCGGTTGTCCAATAATTCTCCCTCACCTTCGACGGTTGCAGGGCTAGGGTCGATGACATACAACTCGAGCTGAATGAAGAATTCACGAGTTTAGCTACATGACTAGCAGCTACGGGCCAAAGGTGGTTTAAAAACTCCAAAGTCGACGAGGTGCCATGGCCGCTATTATTCACATCAAGGAAGATTGTGATAAAGGTATGCCTATCACTACACTCAAACCCAGGTGGCATGATCTTTTGGTAATTGTTAAACAGTTTGTGACCTGTGAAGGTCGGTATGGCTTGGTATTTCTGTATCACCTTCGGTTATTGATGAATTTTATAGGCTATCCTTTGAACATGCCACATTATCTCATGTGTAGTCTTTACAAGATGTCTAAGAGATTCAAGCGTGAGAAGGCTGATGACATCCTTTTCCATCACGGCTTGATCAAACTTATTATCGTCCACCATTTGAGCCTTCATGGTGACTGTTGGCAAGCCTTCCTATCTAGGAATGGCTTTGCCACTCTTGAGTCTGTCCAATTTGACAAGGTTGTGGTTACGGAAACTTTGGTTGGGCCAGCCGTGCCATTTCATATCCTTCTACCCCCTGTCAAACCCTCAGATTGCCCTGACATCGACCTACCCGACATCATAACCAACCTGTGTACAAAAGACAAGACTGAGGCTGTCAAGAAGCCTATGAGTAAGAAAGGCAGAGGTGACAATGCTGTCAACAGTAAAGGGAAGAAAAATGCTCGATTGATATCGAGATTTGCCCGGAACAAGCCTAAATAGAACATCGACCAAAATCCCATAGTCTTGAGTGAGGACTCGGACTTCGATATTGAGCATTTCCTAGCTGAGGAATACCCCTATTCCCATGGCCTATGCTCTAAGGAACCCTATGACTATGTCTCTAACTTACCCCCGTGCCTCAAAAAAGATCCAAACTACCCGAGAATCAAGCTGCACAAGGAAACCCTTGGTAACTTGAACAAACCCTCGCCGGTGATACCAAAGCCCGATCAATCATCATGCATCCAATGTAATGCTTGGATAGAGAATTATTACACTAACGTTCCCTTGTTGCAATCAAAGATCAAATTGTTAGAGGAGCAAGTTACAGTGCTGTCAAAATAAAGAGACAGTCTTCAAGCCAACGAGAAGAAACAAAAAACCACCGGTTCAATTGTCTTCAGGAACGTCGAAGCAGCAATGACCTTTGTTAATTCAAAATTATCATGACCAAGTTACCCAGGTTTGTGTTTTGACATCAATTTTTCTTTATAAGTTTGCTTGAATAAATTTAACTGATTGGAGTTGTTTTTAATTAGCTCTGTTCCTTTTAATAGATTCAAAATAGTTTTGTTATACTTGGATCACTAAAAATGATTTCGGTGTGAATCATGTACAATAGATTCGTTTTGCTAAAATTAAATGTAGATATGATTTGGTTATGCGATTTTATTGTGGTCAGTTTAGTATAAATGATTGATTTGTTTTCAATTTTGTTTGGATTGCTTTTTGAAACAATTCTGCATGGATAGTCGATTGAGGTTTGATTTCGGTTAAGTTCTGTTTGTTTCTAAACAATCCTTTTGACTTCAATTTACCAGGAACGATTCTGTTTTGGATTGAATCAATATTTTCGTTTTGGATTATGATTGTATTCCACCTGCACACAAGATTTGTTTGCTAAATTCGGACACAGATATTTTTTGATTTTGCATAACGACTGTGTCAATCTTAAATCGGTTCAATTCGTTCCTGTTTGATTTGATTCGCAAAGAATGCTACGTGCCTCGATTAGAACAGTTGCTTGCATAATGCGATGGATTCAAAGTTATTTTAGATTCAAACGATCTTGTTAATTTCGTTTTGATTCGACAACAATTTTGTTAAGTGCTGAGTTGACATAAACTATTGCATGAAAAATATGCTTAATCGGTTACAACCTGTTTTGGTTAAAATAGATTCAAACATGATTTCGTTTGCTCTCAAATTAGCATAGAAGTTTTGATTTGAATGATTCGTTTGGTTTCCAATTAGCAATTAAATATTTCTTTAATAGTTTGAATATAATTCTTTAAGTTTTGGATTGATTTTAAAACGATTATGTGCTCAAATTAGACCAGCTACAGAATCGCAAGATTCTGTAGCTAGTCTTAGAATTTTGATTTTTGTTAATTTTACCAATAAAATATCACCTAAACTTGTCTATTCTTGTCCACTTTTAGGTGCATACGAATTTGAATGACCAATTGGCATGCTGTGGCAGTTTGAGAGATGTTTTTGTGATACAGTTTTGTTGTAGGTTGTTAGCTTTAGTCAGACTTGGGAGATTATCCCCAGATTTTTTGTAAACTATTTTGATAATTCCCACAGGGATGTTTTACCCTCTGGGAGGTCTTTAAATACTTGTCATTTTTTTTGTAAGGAAACATCATAATCACTGTTGGGAGAACCAGACTATGGATTTATAATAATATAGTCTGGGATGAAAGTTGATGTCTTGTAACAACTTTCGCTTTCAATATATCAAACTTGTGTTTCAAGTTTTCCTCATATCAGTTTGCAATTAATTATCGACTAATTTAGCTATCATGATTCATTGCATGTTGATGCGATTTGATTTATATGTTGTCCATATCTGATCTCTCTTATTTAAAAATACAACAATTATTCTTCTTCAGTTTAATGAATTACAGGTTTACCTTTTTCGTTAAATAAATCATTTTGTACAGATCTTTGCACACAGATTTATCTAACTGCGACGATTTGTAAATTATAAGATTGCTGTCATTTTTTATGTCTTGTTTGTCCTGTCATTTATATTTGAAGAGCACAACAACTGCCCGTTTACGAGAATCTTGTGGAGAATCTAGTGCGGGTTTCTTCCCACCGAACAACTGAATCAACTATTGCATACAGGACAAGCCTGAAGCGTTACTTCAGGTCAGTTTGCTATTTGTTATTTAATAGTTAATTTATTAGTGTTATTTAAGTAGTTTAGATAGATATATGTAT
>ML830565.1:26186-55932 GCA_009831015.1 Picea engelmannii | reverse complement strand
ATTGATCGGGCTTTGGTATCACCGGCGAGGGTTTGTTCAAGTTACCAAGGGTTTCCTTGTGCAGCTTGATTCTCGGGTAGTTTGGATCTTTTTTGAGGCACGGGGGTAAGTTAGAGACATAGTCATAGGGTTCCTTAGAGCATAGGCCATGGGAATAGGGGTATTCCTCAGCTAGGAAATGCTCAATATCGAAGTCCGAGTCCTCACTCAAGACTATGGGATTTTGGTCGATGTTCTATTTAGGCTTGTTCCGGGCAAATCTCGATATCAATCGAGCATTTTTCTTCCCTTTACTGTTGACAGCATTGTCACCTCTGCCTTTCTTACTCATAGGCTTCTTGACAGCCTCAGTCTTGTCTTTTGTACACAGGTTGGTTATGATGTCGGGTAGGTCGATGTCAGGGCAATCTGAGGGTTTGACAGGGGGTAGAAGGATATGAAATGGCACGGCTGGCCCAACCAAAGTTTCCGTAACCACAACCTTGTCAAATTGGACAGACTCAAGAGTGGCAAAGCCATTCCTAGATAGGAAGGCTTGCCAACAGTCACCATGAAGGCTCAAATGGTGGACGATAATAAGTTTGATCAAGCCGTGATGGAAAAGGATGTCATCAGCCTTCTCACGCTTGAATCTCTTAGACATCTTGTAAAGACTACACATGAGATAATGTGGCATGTTCAAAGGATAGCCTATAAAATTCATCAATAACCGAAGGTGATACAGAAATACCAAGCCATACCGACCTTCACAGGTCACAAACTGTTTAACAATTACCAAAAGATCATGCCACCTGGGTTTGAGTGTAGTGATAGGCATACCTTTATCACAATCTTCCTTGATGTGAATAATAGCGGCCATGGCACCTCGTCGACTTTGGAGTTTTTAAACCACCTTTGGCCCGTAGCTGCTAGTCATGTAGCTAAACTCGTGAATTCTTCATTCAGCTCGAGTTGTATGTCATCGACCCTAGCCCTGCAACCGTCGAAGGTGAGGGAGAATTATTGGACAACCGAAAGGTTAAAACCCTCGAACCTTTGTATAAACACCAGCCAACCACCATCTTCTAAATCCTTATGGGCATTATCGAATAGCAATAGAGTTTGGCTACCATTTGGCTCTATGCACACCACAAGTGCCATAGACTGGAGAACAAGGTGAGCAAGGTGCACGGGCAAGGGTTTGAACAAAGTATACGCAGGATCAGAACGCTCATAGGCTTACCCGAAAACTAGCAGAGGTGACCCGGGATAGGGGGAAAGCATTAATGACCGAATGTGCGAAGGTGGTGGAGCTAGATCAGCCCATGCAAAATAGTCATTTCCCACAGTACAATCGATGGCGCATATAGCGATTCAAATCACTATTGCATATATTAAAAACCATGTCATTCAAACAATCAATCAAATCTATGGTAAGTCGACCAAACATTTGCGAAAGAAATAGCATTAGCATAGTTTTAAAACCAAAACAATGATTCGAAATCAACACCAAGGGTTTGATCATATCGAATATGTATGAAATGATTTATACCAAGGGTCTAACCACAACATCAATGTGTTTTCATGAAACCAATGTGTCAAAGAAATCGATGAAAGACTATAGAACATTGAAACACCAATGTATCAAAAACTCGATCATAAGGATATCATCACAGCCTTGTAAAAATGAAGTCATATTAACAATTAAAGAATGCCAAATGAGTAAAGATCTTGGAGTCTTGCCAACTGTGCAACTATAATTAAATTGGAAACGCAATGAACACATAGACAAGAGCAACGAAAATAATCCAGTGACGATTTTAATGTGACTTTGGAAACAAATTTTTCACGCTTGCAGTCGTGAAAATGAGAACAAAAGCAGGTGTGCAAATGCACCAAATAATAGTGTCGTTTTATTCAAAGATTGTGATGAAAATCAAGGGTTGCAAAACACTAGTGTAGGCAGCTTATAAGGATAGGATAAAAATGCTAATTGGCTGCCAACAATGGCGACACACTGGTAGAAGCAGTTATCTCTGCCAAAAGAACAAATTCAGATTATGATAATGAGAAAAATTCTAACTCCAAAATAACAACTAGAAAATCGTTTAAACATCATCATTAACCAAATATTCCAGCAGTGTTTAAAGGTTGAAAACTGATAACAGTCCTAAGATAAGCGAGCCACAATATTAAAGATAAAATCTCCAATACTGTTGACAGAGCCACTGCTGCCAGCAAGCATCCATAGCCTCGACAAGGTTGCCATTTAACCCACTCTGATATCTGTATCCTGCCAAGAAGTTCCAGATCAGAATAAAGGACAAGTTACGGTTAAGAGGTTTCATATTTGCAGATTTTCATATACCCAACACTGCTTCGCTGCCAGCAGGCCTGTTCAGTACCCCGGCGAAGTTGTCTTGGCGTCATGCATGCATTTACCCACTGCCAACAGACCTGTTCAGCATCCCAGCGAGTTTACAAGCACTTCCCATAGCTCTTTTAATGATTTATTTTGTTTTTCAAAGATATATAGTTGAGAGAGGTGACGCTGAAAATTATGATATTTTAGCATATTTTTTACAGACCTCAACAAAACAATTTAGAACTGTCCTTCATTACGATCCAGAGATGGTTTGTTTACAGAACCAACTTTCTAAGGCAGGGAGACATATTTCTCAGTCATTCCCTTAAGGAACAGGGATAGTGTAAGAAGATAATAGATGATCGTGACAGGCTTTACTCGTAGATTGAAATCAGTTAACTTATTTCAAACAACAGTCTTTGCCAACACAGATGTAAATTTTAGAAGTATATAATTGATTTTTATACAATTTTTCAGCAGTCATTTCAGTGAAGGAATTTTCTGTTTTATTTGTCCGAATAGCTCAGCATGCAGGTATGTGTATTTCCAAAAACAAAAACTGATAAGCGCAAAGGAGAAATCAAAACCAAAACAGCCAAGAAAAAGCAAACAAAAGAAAAATATGTACATAGTATACAA
The DNA here is from genome assembly GCA_009831015.1 of Picea engelmannii. Lineage (NCBI taxonomy): Eukaryota > Viridiplantae > Streptophyta > Pinopsida > Pinales > Pinaceae > Picea > Picea engelmannii. Next base: position 52,949 of record ML830565.1, on the reverse strand, counting down.
AAAGTTGTCATCAAGAAAAATATATTTTCAGATCTTGGCCATTCACCGGATAGGTGTCAGGCTTCCCTTCTAGATTCTGCAATCGGAAAGAGCTGGGACCCAACTTCTCAGCAATAAAAAACGGTCCAAGCCATAAGTTCTAAAATTTCGTGTGCTCTCCCTTTCCCTCGTGCGGTTTGTCCCATTTCAAGACGAGATCACCTACTTCGAAGTTCCTATCATAGGCGGAGTTAGAATCAAACCATATTTTGACCGCTAGTTGATGTTGATCTAACTTACGTTTAGCTTGGGCTCTTACCTCTTCTAGCTTCATCAAAGAGTTAATTTGGTTTTCTAAAGGGGGACAATCTTCTTCTTGTATTTTCTGCGATAGTTGTACTGAGGGAAGAAGGATGTGTGGTGGAAAAATTGCTTCTCTTCCATAGACGAGAAAGAAGGGAGAGTTACCTACAGCAGTCTTTGGTGTTACCCTATCAGCCCAGATCGTGTTTAACAGTGCATTGTGCCAGTTTTTGTGATTTTTAGCCATCGTTCTCTTGATGATTTTAATCAAATTCTTATTTGTTGACTCTGCCAATCCATTTCCATGGGGGTTAATAGCTAGCAGAATACTTCAACTTAATTCCTTTTTCTAAAGAAAACTCGCTCATCTCAAGAGACGAAAAATAAGAAGCGTTGTCGAATACTAAACAGTCAGGGATACCAAAACGAGTGATAATATTCAAATTCAGAAAGGCAATTACCTGACTGGTATTGACAGTTCTTAATGCGGCGGCTTCAGACCACCGAGTAAAGTAATATGTGGTTGTTATGATAAACTTATGCTGCTGTGAGGATGGCAGATTGATTGGACCTGTGATATCAAGGCCCCACTGCTGAAAAGGGGAGTCTACTGAAACGGGATGCAAAGGAAAGGCTAGCTTCTGTAACCGCCCTGATGCTTTTTGACAAATAATACACTTATGGCACAAGGCATGGGCATCTCTAAAAAGTGTGGGCTAGTAAAAACTGGCTCTCAAAACTTTATGGGTAGTGGTGTCACCACCCAAATGACCACCAGCTTCTCCTGCATGCAACTCTAGCAAGACTTTTTTTGCTTCGTCTTTCTCAAGACAGTGCATCAGTACGCCATCAAAATTCTGACAAAACAGAATACCATTAACCAAATGAAAGGAGGCAGACTTTAATCTCAACGCTCTTATTTTAGTGGGATCCAGGTGACGGGGGGCTAACCCATGTTTAAGACAGAATTTTATATCGTCATACCAGGGACTGACAGAGTTTTGTGTACAGCAGATTACATTTTTATTGTGTTATCCTAGATCGTTTTCTTCTTGTTGCCCCGCTGCTGAATCAGCAACTAACTTGCATAGCCCTTGGCCTCTCACTATCTGAGCTGGGGTAATTTCTATGTCATATTCCTGCAAGGAGGTAACCCAGTTCGCCCTCTTTTCACCTAGTTCTTTATGTACTAATAGGTTCCTGACGGCAGGATAAGGGACAATAACTTTCGTCCTAGATTTCAAAAGATAATACCGGAAGTGCTTGACTGCTTTGAAAACAGCGTAGGCTTGTTGATCTACCACTGGGTAGTTAATTTCGGCACCTTTGAAAGCAGAGCTCATAAAGGCAATGGGTACTTCATTGTTTTCGGCGTTCTTTTGGGTTAGGACGGCGGCGTAGGAACGGTAAGAAGCAAAAGTGTAGAGCGTAAAGTCTTCCAAAAAGTCTGGGCTCATGAGAGAAGGAGTGTCTATTATGGCCCTTTTTATTGCATTAAAAGCTTGATTTTCTAAGGGTCCCCAGTGATATTGTGCGTCTTTCTTAATTAGGTTCTGCAAAGGCCTGACCATTTCGGAGAAACTTGGGACGAATCTCCTAACAAAGTTTATCTGGCCTAAGAAAGACTGCATGGACTTTTTGGAAGTAGGAGGGGGGATTTTTGAGATGACTTGAGTCCTTTTGGGGTCGATAATCATCCATTTTCTTGACACAATAAATCCTAAGAGTTTACCTTGTTCTACTGCGAAGATGGATTTTTTAGGATTTAAGGAAATATCGTATTTACAACATCGTTGTAGAACGGCTCGTAAATGAGCTAGATGATCAGTTTTGTTTTTAGAAAATACAGTAAAATCATCTAAGTAAACTACGACAAACTGATTGATTAAGCCTCAGAAAGAGATGTCCATCTCTCTCTAGAAAGTGGCACCGGCATTAATCAATCCAAAGGGCACTTTTCGATAAGCGTAGGTGCCCCATGGAGTGCGGAAGGTAGTTTTAAGTTGGTCTGGAGGAGACATTGGGACTTGGTTGTACCCTGAGAAACCATCCAGTAAGGATAGCCTCTCATAACCAGATAATTGTTGAAGGATATGTTCCATGGGTGGGACAAGGTAGTTGTCTTTATCAAATGCTCTATTAAGGTTTCAGAAATCGACGCATAGTCAGATTTCCCCAATTTTCTTCCGGACAGGGACAAGGTTAGAAACCCATTGAGTGTGCCTAACAGGGAAAATTATCTTAGCATTTAGGAGCTTATTTAATTCTTTTTTGACGGTCAGTTCGAGCTTAGGGTGCATTTTTCTTAATTTTTGTTGAAAGGGTAAGGTTTGGGGTTTCATAGGAATGACGTGTTATATGATGTTAGGCTCGAAAGTTTTGAGGTCATCATACGTCCATGCAAAGACATCTTTAAATTCTTTGAACAATTTAATAAATGAAGCTTTTTCTTGTTGAGAACACCCTACCCCTAAATTAATGCACTGCGGATTGTCATTAGTTCCTAAGTTCACTTTTTCATATGATAAAGCGGAACTATTGGTTTTACAATTGACCGACTTTTTGAATTTATCTTGAAGATCATAAAACTTCTCTAATCTGACTACAGATTTAGGGATCGAATTTACCATGTCCGATGAAGATTCAGGAGTTCTTAGATCTGGTATTACCGTGAAATCGCGCAAATTGTCGTCATGAGTGCATTTGTCTATCATCGCGCCTTGAAAAGTTTCTTCCATATGTAGGAAGCTAATAATCTGCTAATCATCGTCGAAGACTCTCCAATTCGTGATGTTGTCGGGAACGGATGGCCTGAACAACAGTTCGACGGAGAATGCATCTAGGGACAAGCCTTCTGTAGGAAAGAGTTTAGAAGCTACGTTAGCTAATAGATCTGCTTCAGAATTATTCAATCTAGGAATAGAATTTATATTGAAAGCATAAAATTTATTCATTAAATTCCATACCTCGAATTGGTAGCTTTTAAGATGCGGAGACAGACAGTGGATAGAATCTCTTACCTGTCTAACCACGATTTCAGAATCACCAAAGACACAAATTTTGAATGTTCATGTCTAAAGCTTTTCTGAGACCTTACAGTAATGCCTCATATTATGCAGTGTTATTAGTACATTCAAATTCTAGCCTACATGCAATCAATGTTTTGTTACCTGCCGGATCAATAATAATGCAGCCTGCACCACCTCCTTCTTTGGACTTTGACCCGTCAAAATAAAGAGACCAAATTTGATTTTTATCGGGTGCATGAGACCGTTGTGTAGAAGCTATTGGCTGAACATATGCTACAATTTCGGACTGTTGTTCTAGGTTTGTGATAGTTGAAGTCTTGGCCATGAAATTGCCGAAAAAGGTATACATCCCTTGTACTTCGAGTGAATCAGTAGAAGGTGTAAATGGCTTGTTGGGATCATTTAAATCTGTGACCGTGAACTTAAGGTAGCGTTCACGGTTTACCTTGATGTTGTTGGGCTTGTCGTTCTCTGGAAGCCACAGGTGAGACCAATCTGTCGCGAAATAGCTGTGTAGCTTCTCCGACCAGTCCCTGCTTAAAAACAGACCATACACTTCTGTAATATCCACAACAATGATATCAATAACTTGGTGAACTTTGGGGTTAGACGATAATCTTATAAGAACATTCCTTAATTCGCCTACAACTTTAACACTGGTTCGATCAAGTTGTATGATTTTTAAAGTGGATGGTTCAACTTCAACATTAATCTTCTGACACACAAACCATAGCATCACATTGGATGATGCTCCTGAGTCCACCATACAATTGTGCATGTTTCTATTAAAGATTTCGAAATTTAACAAAAAAGGAGGTACATTTATGTGAGTGCTAAGGGTGGTAGTTTGAGGTTTTTTACTCACGGTTTCTAAAGCTACTTTATCTACATTATTTACATTATTTACAGGAAGGCTTCCTTTGTCTTGAGGATCAATATTGTTCTTAGTGGAAGTCTTATGAGGAACCTTTTTTTTAACAACCTTGTTACTGTTTGAATTACCATTTTTGTTATTCTCTGCGATGTTCTGTAACATTTTTTGTAGCAACAATGGAAATTTCAATAACTCATAAACAGAAATGTTAGCCCTTAAATTTTTAAGATATTCAACTAAATCATAATCTAAGTTGGGGTTCACATGACTCTGTTTAGTCTCAGCTGGTTTAGATTTCTTTGGAGGCAAAGTCGTAGTGTTTTCGGAAGAAGGTTTGTTTGTTGTCTTACTCCTAGTGTTGTAGGGATGCACTGTTTAGAAGTTAGCTTGGAAGATGTTATCCGAGAAGTGTCCAAAAATGTTTGGAGAAGACTCTTCTTCTTGAACTGTCTCTTGTTCAACAACCTCCTCGGGAATCTCAGGAGGCATCAAGTTATCCTGGGCTTCTAGAATTGTTTGAAGGGCATATTGCAGACTTTCTAGATTAAGGCCCTCAGCATTCAGATTAGATCGGTTGGTGGGAAAAGGCTTCCTGAACGGGGGTTTGTAATGCCCTTTGCTCAAAGAATCTTCTTTGGCCATCCTTTTCAAATCTATAACTTGATTTGACAGTTTTTGAATGACTTCAGTTAAGTTTTTTAAATCAGAGCTTTCAGTTTGTGCTTTACTTTGAGGAGGTCTGGGGAGGATTTTGATCTTCTTTTTGGAAGAAGAACTAGTCTCTGTTTCATTGCTAGTAGTGTCTTTTAGACTAAGTATGTCTTTTTCAATCTGGCTGGCCTCCTTGAAGGCCTCTAACAACGTGGCTTTCTTAGATCGTTTAACCCAAATGTCTATACTTGATGCAAGGCTTTAGTATAGTATGCTATGATAAGATTCTCGGCAGGCATGGAATCCGTAGGGATTCAGTTCTTAAGTGTTAAGAATCTTTGATCAAAGTCTTTAATTTTCTCTTTTGGGTTCATTCTTAAGCTAGAAAGCTCCATAACTAGAACTTCTGGAGTTTTATCATCTCTGAACTTTTCCAAAAAGCAGGATTCAAACCTTTCCCAAGACACGATGGTATGGGGTTGCTGGGCAAAGTACCAGGTAGAGGCATTGCCCTCAAAAGTATAGGGGAACAACCTACAGACTACGTCTTCGTCCTCGACATTGCGGAGTCTAATGGCTAACATAAACTTTTTAATATGATCTTTTGTGATCTGTTTAGACTGATCAAACTTGGGAAGCCGCTTCTCCATATGTTTGGGTAAGGGATGGTGTGCCCCAGGTACAGCTACTGCATCCTGGTCGAGCCAAGGTCTAGAAGGATTGTTCTGGTTGGCCATTGGTGTAGTCGGTGTGGAAGGCTGAAGGGGATGATGGAGGTGGTGAGGGAGGTATTCCAGATCCTCCTACAGCAGGAGTGAGGATTGGATCTGTAGGGTTCACAGTGAGGTTAGTGCCTTCGAGTTGTTCTCTGATATCAGAGAAATCTAAAGGTTGGTCCAAAGGTCGATTTGGTTGCCTTAAACGGGCTAAAGCACTATGTGTTCTTATGAGAGATTGGTGGACAATCTCTTGTATGTCACCACCTATAGGATTTGGGGTTGTTGGCTCAATTGTGATCCATGGATCGTCGTTTGATGTGGTTGTTGTTTGAGGGGGGATGTTATCATTCGAATGAATTCTTGTCACTATAGGTGAGCGATTGGGTGGTGGAGGAGTCTTGCGACCGCCTCGTGCCATCAATAAATTTCAGGCCCTCCTTCTAGCGCCATTTGTTGACAGGTGAAAATGAACGCTCACCAACTGGAAGAATGGATCCAGTCCGGGGTTGTTTAAATAACCCAAGCCATTTGAGATGACCCAGCCTGACGGGTTTAGCAGCTCCGTTGGCCGATTTAAGTTCTAGGAAAAAAAATGAAAACTACACTAAGGAACTAATCTAAATGAAAACAATAATTAAAACAAACTAAATAATAAATCTAAAATACATATATACAGTCTATTACCTAAACTATACAGCAATGATTCTATAAAATTAAATGTTCAATTATCAACAGAATCAGATCCAATTACAAATATACAATATTTACATATTACAGATTTAAATGAAAACCTGCAAAAGTCATTTGTAATCTGTCCTAAGACAGCGAAACTATTGTTTTTTGTTTTTTTTTATAATTTTATGGGAAAGAAATTGAATAACAACTATCTAAGCTAAGCGACTAAAATAATAATTCTAACTACGAATCTGAACTATACATATATCTATCTAAACTACTTAAATAAAACTAATAAATTAACTATTAAATAACAAATAGCAAACTGACCTGAAGTAACCCTTCAGGCTTGTCCTGTATGCAATAGTTGATTCAGATGTTCGGTGGGAAGAAACCCGCACCAGATTCTCCACAAGCTTCTCATAAATGGGAAGTTGTTGTGCTCTTCAAATATAAATGATAGGACAAACAAGACATAAAAAATGACAACAATCTTATAATTTACAAATTGTCGCAATTAAATAAATCTGTGTGCAAAGATCTGTACAAAATGATTCATTTAACAAAAAAGGTAAACCTGTAATTCATTAAACTGAAGCAGAATAATTGTTGTATTTTTAAATAAGAGAGATCAAATATGGACAACATATAAATCAAATCACATCAACATGCAATGAATCATGATAGCTAAAGTAGTCGATAATTAATTGCAAACTGATATGAGGAAAACTTGAAACAAAAGTTTGATATATTGAAAGTGAAAGTTGTTACAAGACATCAACTTTCATCCCACTCTGTATTATTATAAATCCATAGTCCATTTCTCCCAATAGTGATGATGATGGTTCCTTACAAAAAAAATGACAAGTATTTAAAGACCTCCCACAGGGTAAAACATCCCTTTGGGAATTATCAAAATAGTTTACAAAAAATCTGGGGATAATCTCCCAAGTCTGACTAAAGCTAACAACCTACAACAAAACTACATCACAAAAACATCTCTCAAACTTCCACAGCATGCCAATTGGTCATTCAAATTTGTATGCACCTGAAAGTGGACAAGAATAGACAAGTTTAGGTGATATTTTATTTGTAAAATTAACAAAATCAAAATTCTAAGACTAGCTACATAATCTTGTGATTCTGTAGCTGGTCTAATTTGAGCACATAATCGTTTTAAAATCAATCCAAAACTTAAAGAATTATATTCAAACTATTAAACAAATATTTAATTTCTAATTGGAAACCAAACGAATCATTCAAATCAAAACTTCTATGCTAATTTGAGAGCAAATGAAATCATGTTTGAATCTATTTTAACCAAAACAGGTTGTAACTGATCAAGCATATTTTTCATGCAATAGTTTATGTCAACTCAACACTTAACAAAATTGTTGTCGAATCAAAACAAATAACAAGATCGTTTAAATCTAAACTAACTTTGAATCCATCGCATTATGCAAGCGACTGTGCTAATCGAGGCACGTAGCATTGTTTGCAAATCAAATCAAACAGGAATGAATTGAACCAATTTAAGATCGACAAAATCGTTATGCAAAATCAAAACATAGGCGTGTCCGAATTTAGCAAACAAATCTTGTGTGCAGGTGGAATACAATCATAATCCAAAACGAAAATATTGATTCAATCCAAAACAGAATCGTTCCTAGTAAATTGAAGTCAACGGGATTGTTTAGAAACAAACAGAACTTAACCGAAATCAAACCTCAATCGACTATCCATGCATAATTGTTTCAAAAAGCAATCCAAACAAAATTGAAAACAAATCAATCATTTATACTAAACTGAGCACAATAAAATCGCATAATCAAATCATATCTACATTTAATTTTAGCAAAACGAATCTATTGTACATGATTCACACCGAAATCATTTTTAGTGATCTGAGTATAACAGAACTATTTTGAATCTATTAAAACGAACAGAGATAATTAAAAACAACTCCAATCAGTTAAATTTATTCAAGCAAACTTATAAAGCAAAATTGATGTCAAAACACATACCTGGGCAACTTGGTCATGATAATTTTGAATTAACAAAGGTCGTTGTTGCTTCGACGTTCCTGAAGACAATTGAACTGGTGGTTTTTTGTTTCTTCTCATTGGCTTGAAGTCTGTCTCTTTCTTTTGACAGCACTGTAACTTTTTCCTCTAACGATTTGATCTTTGATTGCAACAAGGGAACGTCGGTGTAATAACGCTCTAGCCAAGCATTACATTGGATGCATGATGATTGATCAGGCTTTGGTATCACCGGCGAGGGTTTGTTCAAGTTACCAGGGGTTTCCTTGTGCAGCTTGATTCCCGGGTAGTTTGGGTCATTTTTGAGGCACGGGGGTAAGTTAGAGACATAGTCATAGGGCTCTTTAGAGCATAGGCCATGGGAATAGGGGTATTCCTCAGCTAGGAAACGCTCAATATCGGATTCTGATTCCTCGCTCGGGACTATGGGCTTTTGGTCGATGTTCTGTTTAGGCTTGTTCCGGGCAAATCTCGATATCAATCGAGCATTTTTCTTCCCTTTACTGTTGATAGCATTGTCACCTCTGCCTTTCTTACTCATAGGCTTTTTGACGGCCTCAGTTTTGTCTTTTGTACATGGGTTGGTTATGATGTTGGGTAGGTCAATGTCAGGGAAATCTGAGGGTTTGACAGGGGGTAGAAGGATATGAAATGGCACGGCTAGCCCAACCAAATTTTATGTAACCACAACCTTGTCAACTTGGACAAACTCGGGAGTGGCAAAGCCATTCCTAGACAGGAAGGCTTGCCAACAGTCACCATGAAGGCTCAAATGGTGGATGATAATAAGTTTGATCAAGCTGCGATGGAAAAGGCCGTTATCAACCTTCTCATGCTTGAATCTCTTAGACATCTTGTAAAGACTACGTAGGAGATAATATGGCATGTTCAGAGGATAGCCTATAAAATTCATCAATAACCGAAGGTGATACAGAAATACCAAGCCATACCGACCTTCACAGGTCACAAACTATTTAATAATTACCAAAAGATCGTGCCACTTGGGTTTGAGGGTAGTGATAGTCATACCTTTATCACAGGAAACAATCTTCCTTGATGTGAATAATAGCGGCCACGGCACCTCGTCGACTTTGGAGTTTTTAAACCACCTTTGTCCCGTAGCTGCTAGTCCTGTAGTTGAACTCATGAATTCTTCATTCAGCTCAAGCTGTATGTCACTGACCTTAGCGCTGCAACTGTCGAAGGTGAGGGCAAATTGTTGGGCAACCGAAAGGTTAAAACCCTCGAACCTTTGTATAAACACCAGCCAACCACCATCTTCTAAATCCTTACGGGCATTATCGAATAGCAACAGATTTTGGCTACCATTTGGCTCTATGCGCACCACAGGTGCCATAGACAGGAGCACACGGTGAGCAGGGTGCATGGGCAAGGGTTTGAACAAAGTATACGCAGGATCAGAACGCTCACAGGCTTACCCGAAAACTAGCAGAGGTGACCCGGGATAGGGGGAAAGCATTAATGACCAAATGTGCGAAGGTGGTGGAGCTAGATCAGCCCATGCAAAACAATGATTTCCCACAGTACAACCGACAGTGCATATAGCAATTCAAATCACTATTGCATATATTAAAAACCATGCCATTCAAACAATCAATGAAATCTATGGTAAGTCGACCAAACATTTGCGCAAGCAATAGCATTAGCATAGTTTTAAAACCAAAACAATGATTCGAAATCAACACCAAGGGTTCGATCATATCAAATATGTATGAAATGATTTATACCAAGGGTCTAACCACAACATCAATGTGTTTTCATGAAACTAATGTGTCAAAGAAATCGATGAAAGACTATAGAACATCAAAACAACAACATATCAAAAACTTGATCATAAGGATATCATCACAGCCTTGTAAAAACGAAGTCATATTAACAATTAAAGAATGTCAAATGAGTAAAGATCTTGGAGTCTTGCCAACTGTGCGACTATAATTAAATTGGAAATGCAATGAACACATAGACAAGAGCAACCAAAATAATCCAGTGACAATTTTAATGTGACTTCGAAAACAAATTTTTGACACTTGCAGTCGTGAAAACGAGAACAAAAGAAGGTGTGCAAATGCACCAAATAATAGTGTTGTTTTATTCAAAGATTGTGATGAAAATCGAGGGTTGCAAAACACTAGTGTAGGCATCTTATAAGGATAGGATAAAAATGCTAATTGGCTGCCAACAAGTTCTCAACTTCGAAGAGCAAGAAAGCGCTTTTCCTCGCCGAACTTATTACAGCTTTTCCCTTGGATGCTAACACTTCCCCCGTCGATATGAATTTTCCCAAAAAACACCTCTTCTTCATCCCCTCTGATGACCCCTAGTATGGTGACCTTCTCATATACCTTCAGACACAGAAGTTTGGGTCTCATCTCTCTCATGATGATCGTCGACGCATTTTCCATCAGGCCCCTCAATACCTCCTCATCAAAGATGTCTTCTATCGACGTGGGTTCGACGCCATTCTTCATCGATGTCTGACCATCGATGAAGATGACAGAGTCTTGAATGATTTCCATAGAGGCACTTGCGGCGGTCACCTCTAGGGCATGTCCACCACCCAAAAAATCATTTGAGCAGGGTACTTCTAACCCATGTTGTTTCATGAGTGCATCCACGTTGTCAAGCGTTGCGACAAATGGCAACTCTATGCAAACAAAGCATGAGCACCACCATCTCTTCTACATCCATTCATCACCGTGGGCCCCTTCTGAAAATGGGGCATAGACTTCATAACTTGCCATCCTCCATCCAATAATGGACACAAGTACATTGTCGTGGCAGTGGATTACTTTACCAAGTGGGCCAAATCCATGCCCACATTTAACAACACCGTTGACATAGCAATGCATTTTTTCTTCAACCACGTCATTACCTCGTTCGGAGTCCCACTACAGTTAGTGTCTTATCACGGTAAAAACTTTGAGAATGAGATCTTTGTGGAACTCTCCTCAAAGTTAGGCTTCTCCCATGAGTTTTCCTCCCCATACTACCCTCAGTCCAATGGACAGGTCGAGGATGTCAACAAAGTCCTCAAAGCCATGCTACAACGTACCATCAACAAACATAAGACCAACTGGAATCATATGTTGTTTTATGTGTTATGGGCTTATCGCACTGCAGTCAAAACTGCCATTAGTTTTACACCGTTCCACCTCGTCCATGGGATCAATTCCACCCTCCCTATCAAGTGAAAAATCCCCACGTTATGCACTTCCATTGAGCTATTACCCGACACTGCCCCAATGGAGCAGCGCCTACTAACCTTAGAGTCACTTTATGAAGATTGTTGATCTTCATTACAACACAACAAGGAAGCTAAAAAATGGTCTAAAGTCACCTTTGACCACCATGTCAACCTTTGATCATTCAGTGAAAGTGATCTCGTCCTAGCCTATGATATCGCCCACGATACTCTCAGCCATGGGAAATTTGAGTCATTATGGCATGGACCCTACATCATCCAACTCTACCTCAAAAAGGTCACATACATCCTAGCCTCTCTAAAAGGATACCCTCTCAAAGAACCTGTCAACGGGTTGTACTTAAAGAAGTTTTATGCCTGAGCATAGCCATCCTAACTTAGGTTTTTTTTTGTAAACATTTGTAGAGTTTTTAGTCTTCTTTTTCGCCACCAGTCCTTGTTTCTGACCTATCATCCGTGTTATTGACAAATGTATCATCAATCAGCCTACCACATCGGTTACGCTGACGATGCCAGTCGTTGGACCCTGAATATCGCTTTGGCCACTTGGACCCTTTATAACCCCTCACATTTACTACTCCACTCCAGTGGCATATGTTTGGGCTCGACTACCAATAACTAATCTGAATACGACATCGTCATTGGTCTCCTCATCGAGGCCAGTCACCACCACATTCATCACCTTAGCATTCTATTAGATTCCCAACTTGTCGTTCTACAGATCAACAATGTATATCACATTCACGATCCTTGCCTCTTTCGCAAATACCTGCAAGTTAGAGTATTATCTTGCAACTTTGATTCAATCACATTTACACATATTCCAAGACAATTTAATCAAGTAGAAAATAACATATCTAACCTAGTATTATATTGGCATTTATCACATTAAACATTATTATATACATAAGCATCATACATTTGTCACAAACACATAGAAAAGACATCATAAAAAACACAACACATGGAGACATGAATGATCCAACAAAAATATATATATATATATATATATAATCAAAGTGTCATCAGTGTTTACAAAATATACATATACATCGCTCGTAGGCCAGTGAGTCCCCCCACCCCTATAGGTATAAAATGGGTATCAACTACCCTGTACAAAATGGGCTTCCAAGCCTATATATACAAATATCAGCACTCACGGTGCCCCCAGAGCTCCCCCCCAGATCCTATGTCATCTAGAGGTGCCCCACCAGCTGGGGGCCCTTCAGTTCCAAGGGGCAGTTGATCAGTCATCGTTGCCCCCGCTATTGCTACCCGACAGATGAGGGTCTGCCACTCTGCCAAAACGCCAACACACTACTCCAGGACCCCCTCATCCTGGATGTGGGCCCACATGCCCTCCGGTACACCCTGTAGAACCTACTCGAAGCGTTGACACAATTCCTCCAGCACCCCTTCTGCCTCTACCTGTGGCTCATGCGCTGGTCCAGCACTAGCGTCATCTCGTCTCTCCCTCTATCCGATGCTCGACTCTGCAGGTGTTGGTCGCACTGCCCCTAGTGAGTTGGCTCACCAACCATCTCTGCCTCTCGGCCTTGGGGTCCCACATCTACAAAACAACACCAAAGAAAGAGTTAGCATCCATATATACATATATAATCAAATGTTATCTATCGAAACAACAAAACATAAAAAACATAATACAAAAACATACCTCGAAGATCCCAGTCCTCCCAGAAGGCAACATCATATTCAAGTCATGATGGTAGTCAATACCCGCGTATGGATACCTTAGTATCACCTGTTGTAACATCCTCGACCATCCATTCACAGCCATGCTACGCCAGAGAACTCTTACGTTCTCTCTATGGAACATACTGTAACATACCCAGCATCTAACTAATACATGCCACATAAATTTTCCGAACTATATGCAATTAAAATATATACACACAAAACTCTTGTGGAAGCATTATATATATAACATAAAAATACAAATACATCTGTAAATGAACGGATTCACACTGAAATAACTGTAAATATATACATGTAGCATATACAGGAAATACCCATAAAAATAAACACAGTTATAACCACACATATGATAACCCATAAAAATAAGCATGTAAATAACAATGCAGCATGTAAATTTATCACACAATTGGCACTTATCTTGGTAATAATGTCACTAACTGTGTGTAGACTTTCCACGAACCTCCCAGCCTTAGACCACACTGTTCATCACTCTCAACAGTGAGTCACCCCCGAGCTGGGACTAAAATCCACCTGGGTAAAGGGATTCCTAACCAGGCTAAAGGCTCAAAGACAACAAGAAAGACTCCATCTCAGGTGCCAACTCAAAATAACAACCTACAGTCCCTCATTCCCCACATGCATGTCCTACCCAGGAAGTGTGGCCCTTCTCTGCTCAACAGTCCTTCGGCTACCCCACTTCCTTTCCGAGCTTCAACAACATGCCGGACAGGAAGTCTCAAAGCATTGTAGATGCAGTTTAGCAACTTCAGGAAATCAATTCCCAGAAATTCTCTCACCCTGACAACCTGCCTCTTCAATATTCCATGGACCTGAAAACCCGCTTCTTCAGTCCAGCTCACAAGACAACCAGATACACCAACACAAAAATGGCTATGGATACGGGTTCAGGTACAGTCATGAAGATACAAAAATATAGCTCAATGGGTGTCTGCATGATCATAGATGATTGACTGGATGATTGAATGATGGAAGGAATGATGGGAAGAAAAATGGAAAAGATCGGAAAATAAACTAAGTCCCAACAATATGTATGCATGTCCCGAACTTGACACTTGTCATGTTGAGAGCTACTTTAGCCCCACTTGTCCCCAACTTTAGAACTTAGAATAAAATAATTATCCATACTTTATGATTTAAGAAATATTAATATAATATTCCTCTTTGGCTTAAGCTCACTGGCCTCAAAATTGTGTGCACTCAAGTTGTTGTGCACGGTATCGAGGAATGTGTACACTTCATCATTTTACTGTGCAGTACAAGTGTGCACTATGCCATGAAATGTGCATACAAAAATGATATAAAAACAACTCACCATCTTAAGTACATTTTCATTTACATTACAATTAGGTTCGGCCTAGAGACATTACAATCCCCTCCCCTTATTTATGCACTGTCCTCAGTGCATCATGTACCCATATACAACAAAATTTCAAAAATCCCCAAAAAGATGTGGGTATTATGCCCGCATTGCATCCTCATGCTCCCAAGTAGCGTCCTCTAGATTGTACCGGGTCCATTGGACCTTTACAAGCCCTATGGCTCGATTCCAGAGCTGTTTGATTTTTTGGTCCAGAATGCGTAACAGATGCACTTGAAAAGCACCTTCTTGATCCACCTGAATCACATTCCAATCAATAACATGATTAGCATCATGTATATATTTCTTTAGCAATGATACATGGAATACATTATAAACATAAATAGATGTAGGCAATGCAATCATATAAGCAACTGGACCAATCCTCTCTAGGATTTCAAATGATCCACAATAGCGAGCTACCAACTTAGAACAGTTTCCCATCTTAAGGGAACTTTTGTTGGCCTTCACTTTCAAGAATACATGATCACCCACTTTGAATTCCCTGTGAGTTCTGCCCTTATCAGCATAGCTTTTTTGTCTATCTTGGGAAACCTTTAAATTTTGTTTTATTTTAATCATTTTCTCCTCCATTTCCCTGAGCAAATATGGCCCAACCACTGCTCTATCTACTAGGTTATCCCAGCTTACTAGTGTCTTGCACTTTCTGCCATAAAGTGCCTCAAATGTGCTCATCTTTAGAGATGCTTGGTACCCATTGTTATAAGAAAACTCTACCAAGTGTAGGTAGTCTTCCCATTTTGATGGTTTATCCATCACATACATCCTCAACATATATTCAATCACTTGATTCACCCTCTTTGTTTGTCCATATGATTTTGGATGATACGTTGTACTAAAATTCAAATTTCTTCCAAATCCATTAAATAATCCTTTCCAAAATTTTGAGGTAAATTTTGGATCTCTGTCAGACACAATTGTCTTGGGTATGTCGTGTAATCTAGCAATTTCATTCATATAAGCATCAACAATGTTGGTTGCCTTGTGAGTGAGATTAACTGGATCAAAATGGGCAGCTTTAGTAAGCTTATCCACCACTACCATGATAGAACCATGTTGCTTGTTTTTTCTAGGAAGTTTGGTGATGAAATACATTGTTACAACTTCCCATTTCCACTTAGGAATGGGTAATGGTTGTAGCAAATCAGCTGGGTGTCTATGCTCCTCCTTTACTTTTTGACATTCTAAACATCTGGAAATAAAATCAGCAACCTCTTTCTTCATGCCTGGCCAATAATATTGGCTCTTGAAAGTTGCAATAGTTTTTCGATATCCTGGGTGCCCAGCATAAGGCACATAATTCATTTCTCTCAATATCAGATTTTTCAACTCCTAGGAATCTGGTACATAAATTTTTCCCCTGTACCTCATAATTTCATCATTATCTAGCTTATATTCCTCAATTCTCTACTGCAAAATACCTTGTTGTAATTTTGCCACTAATTCCTTGTATTGCAAATCTGATTTGGCAGCCTCTGTAATTTTGTCTTTCAAATCTGATTGGTACATGCTAATGGTTGTAGCATGCAATTCATGTACTCTTCTGCTGAGTGCATCGGCCACTTTGTTCTCTTTCCCCTTGATATGATTTATATCAAATTCATATTCACATAGAAATTCTAACCATTTGGTTTGCCTAGTATTTAGAATTGGTTGATCAAATAAATATTTCAGACCATTATGGTCTGTTCTTAGCTCAAACCTTTTCCCCATGAGGTAGTGTCTACATTTCCTCAAGGCATGCACTATGGTTGCCAACTCCAAATCATGAGTGCCATAGTGTCTTTCATGCTCTTTTAACTTCCTTGATTCGTAACATATAACAAACCCATTTTGACTGAGGACTCCACCAATTCCCTCTTTACATGCATCTGTGCATACAATGAATTCTTCATTTGGGTCTGCAATCCTTAGTATTGGAGCACTTGTTAATAATTGTTTCAAGTGTTGGAAACTCTTTTCACAATCCAAGGTCCACTGAAACTTCACAGCCTTTCTTTGCAAAGAAGTGATTGAGTGTGCAATATTTGAGAATCCTTCAATAAATCTCCTATAGTAGCATGCAAGGCCCATGATTGATCTGACCTCTGTCACATTATTTGGCGTTGACCAATCTCTAATGGTTTCTATCTTCTCAAGATCCACTGTTATCCCATCCTTTGAAATGATATGCCCCAAATAATGAAATTGCTTCTGATAAAATGAGCACTTGCCTAATTTGGCATACTACTGATACTCCCTTAATACTTGCAACACCATCCTCAAATGATGTTCATGCTCTTCTTATGACTTGGAATATACAAGAATGTCATCCAAAAAAACAATTACAAACTTGTCTAAATATTCTCGGAAAACACCATTCATTAAGCACATGAAAATAGTTGGTGCATTTAACAACCCAAATGACACCACTGTGAACTCATAATGACCATACCTTGTCCTGAAGGCGGTCTTGTTGATATCTTCCTTTTTAATCCTTACTTGATGGTATCCTGACCTGAGATCTATCTTTGAAAATATATTTGCATCCTTCAATTGATCAAAAATATCATCAATCATTGGCAGAGGATACTTCTTCTTAACAATCACTTTATTCAACTCTAAAATCAATGCACAATCTTAACGTTCCATCTTTCTTCTTCACAAACAAGACTGGGGCACCCAAAGGTGACACACTTGGGCGTATATACCCCTTCTTCAGAAGCTCTTCAAGTTTCATTTGCAACTCCTTTAGCTCTAGTGTACTCATTCTGTAAGGAGTCTTTGACACTGGAGCTGCTCTAGGAATTAAACTTATAGAGAAATCAATATCTCTCTTTGGGGGTAGTCCTGGTACCTCCTTGAACAGATCTTCAAATTATTCCAGGACTGCATGATCTTCCAAATTTGGCACCTTATCTTTAGGTGTCTCCTCCATATGAGCTGCAAATATTTGACATCCTTTCCTATAACATTTCCTCAACTACAATGTTGAAATTTCTCTGATGGGTACTGCCCTGGGAATTCCCTGCACTTTCATTAGGGTCCTTTCCTCATCCAAGCAAGTAAATGCCTTGTTATGATAGTCTAGGATGGCATTATGTTGGTCCAACCAATCCATCTCAATTAGAAATTCATTGGAACCTAAAGGCAAGATATTCAAATTTACCTTGGTGTTCAGTCCATTCATGTCCATAAGACATGACTTAACCATCTCACTAACTTTTCTTTTGGCTCCAATATCCAGTTGCACCAACCAATATTTTCCATGCTTGCTTCTTGGAAAATGCAAACTTTCTACCATCTTAGGATCTATATAACTATGACTAGCTCTTGAATCAATTAAAATAGCAATGGTTTGGTTGTTGATCATACATTCCACTTCAATCATATGTGACTGATACTCTACTTTCTTGTTGTCCAGGGTTGCATAGATCCTTGGCACATTTCTGCCCATATCCTCCACTATTTCAACTTGTTATACATTGTGAACAGTTCTCCCTTTTTTACCTCTATCAGGACAATCTCTGAACATATGATCCCCTTTACAACCCCAACATTGAATAGGTGGTTTCCTTGGCCTTTGACCCCCTGTCTCAATTTCTCTGGGCTCTCTAGGAGTTTGTTGTCCCTCTGGATTATTTCTGAAGAATGGTGGCTTAGATCCCTTCTTCCTCTGATCCACCTTGAATTTATTTTTTTCTTCCCAAGATTTTTGGAAAGTTGGCCTTGCTTTTTGTTGATCATATAGGCATTTAGCTCGCCTTATGATCTCCTCCAATGTCTTTGGATCATCATACTATATTTTGTCACTGATGAATGATGGCAATCCACTCAAATACCTCTGAATTTTAACTATATCTTCCTTGATGAAAGAGACATACTTCAGAAGTTCTAAAAACCTTCTCTCATATTCATCTATTGTCATACTCCCAAGCTTGAGTTCAAATAACTCTTTCATTTTCTTGTCATGGCATCTCTTAGTCAAGTATTTCTTCTCAAAATACTTCTTGAATTCCCTCCAAGTAACACTTTTCTCTTTAATGTGTTGCACCTTCACAAGATGATACCACCACATGGATGCCTTTCCCTTGAGTTGATAGATAGAAATACTACATTTTGCATGAGAAGAATAATTATGCAATTGAAAATACTTTATCATGCCCAACAACCATGTTTCTGCATCTTCATCCTTCTTGTGCTCACCATCAAATGTAGTAGGTTTGATTTTTTTTCATTTCTCCTTGTAGATCCTCCACCCCAGACCTATTGTGCTTCCTTACAGAGGATGGACTTGAGATGCTATGCTCTCTCTTATTAGAATTCCTCAAGGAGTGGTGGTGATATATGCTAACACTATGGTTCTTTTCTCATCAAGAGGCATGTGACTTCCCGATTTGCTTGAGCCACTCTCCTTGTCCAATTTATTTTCTATTATGTTCAAACTCTGCAATAACTTCATGTTGAAGTCATCTTGCTTCTCCTTGGATTTCATAAGACTTTCATTATCAGATTTATGGCTTTGCACATCCTTCTGCAAATTTTTAATGTCTCTGCCATATTCAAGTTTTCATTCCTTTCATCTCCATGTCCATTGGAGTTTGTTCCTTCAATGCCCAAATGGACATCCATCCCTCTAATCTCATCCTCCTTACTACAATTCCCTTGTGCCCCTTCCATTCCTCTGTAATTTGTGTTGATCTTGGTCTGATCTAGTTGTTGTTAACTCTGCAAAATGTGTAGCCAACAAAACTTTGTCAGGCTAATTGTTTTCATCAATTTTATGAAAATATGAACCATTATAGTTTAATAATATATATCAAAATTATTTCTTCTGATTTTCTGGAAATTTGAATGCCTATATCAATTTTCTGGGTGGATATTTAGATTCTACTGTTCAATACATTTCTAATGCCTGCTCCCATGCTCAATTCTAATTCTTGAGAAGAAAGTTATGGCTATTTAAAAATTGCCCATTAATTTTTCTGTTCATTTTTCAACTTGGCACAACTTTGTGTTGTAAATATGAAATTTCCCATCTTCTCCACTGGAGTTTTAATAGGAGCTCAATTGGGTTTCCTCGTATACATCTTATGGACACTTTGTCCAAGTTTCAGCTCTTTCTAGGTACTTGGCTGCTAGTTACAACCTGTTGAAATTCCAGACCAATATACCATATTGTAACCGATATGCTACAGGTTCCTTATTTTCCATATTAAACGCTTTTAATATGCCCATAAATTTAATTCAGCTCTTGGAATGTCTTATATGGCTCAATATCTTTCCATTTACTGCTCTTGCGCCTCAATATGATTCCAGAGAAGAACGTTATGGCTCTTTGAAGTTAGATGGGTCTTAAAATTTACCCTCCACTGTTTATGTCGTAACTTTCTCATAAAAGATCTGTTTGGCGAACGGTGTACACCATTAGAAATATCTCTCCGAGCTCTTTTATTTGAGCTGCAGAGACAGAGTGTGACTTAGTCACACTTTGTTTTCGTGGTTTTTTCGCTGCTAAAAACACTCTTAAGGGCCTCAAAAACGCGCTGCAAAAAGATGACGTTCAAATGATATAAAACATCGCAGAAAATCACTGGTTTTTTGTTGTTGTTCACCCTTCAAACAACTTTGCGCGCACAAATTTCAACATGTCAACCCATATTCACCATGCACAACAACAACACAAGGTAAATCGTTCTTCGCGCACTTTATAACCATTGTCTTATCACTTCTATGTCGCGCAAATAACTGCGAACTACTTTTGTGTTGTGCAACAATATTCACCGTGCACAGTTTTTGTATAGCGCGCTGATATTCCGCGTGCATTGTATTCTATGCGTTGCACCATGCCAGATTTTAGTACGTATCCACTGTGCACCAAAACTCTGTGCACACCACTAACTAAACTGTCGCACGACAACATATACCCGCATTCCACGCGCACCAACAAAACTCCTCTGAGTTCTACCAACACTGTGCACACCACGTGCGTCATTATTATGTGTGTGCACACTGTGCAATGCTAAATTTATCATGTGGTCCTGTACACCAACATTTTTCTGTGTAGTGTCGAAATTTAGCACGCACACCCGCACACTAACATTTTTCAGCGCGACACCGAAATTTAGTACGCACACCTGCACACTAACATTTTTCCGCGCAGCACCAAAATTTAGCGCACACACCTGCACACTAACATTTTTTCCGCGCGGCACCAAAATTTAGCACGCGCACTAGCATGCCAATATCTTGCCGCGCAGTGCCTAATTTTACCTATCACAATCTTCTCACTACGCATCATGCATTTTTAGTGCGCCCACCTGTGCACATTCAATTTTATGCACATCAATTCCTCATGAATTCCGCTGCAGAAATTGGGGCTTTTGGCTTAAATTTTTCCCCAATTTACCATAGACATTCTGCAACTACGAAATTCATTCAATTTCACCCCGATAACACTAGTTCAACGTATGCAACAACAAATCATTGTAAGTTGACATTTCTAGAACGAATTTATTCAAAATCAATTCGCGAATTGAGAATTTTAACCACTAAACTCGCTCCATCTGTCATGGCTTCACTCTAACTTCAAATTCGACCCATTCTAGATCTGAATCTGCTAGAACAGATATTAAAACAATAATGTCTCATCACTTGGCCGAGTTTCTCCATTTTCTCATGAATTTAACAACAGAAATTGGGGCTTTTCCCCAATTCCACCCAGTTGTTGTTACTTTTTACCATGGACGCTCTACAAACTGAAATTTGGCCACTTTGAAATAAATTCTCTATGAAACTTCACTTCAACTCAACTTGCTCAGCCCATACAGGCTCAGTGTTGAAAACTGAAGCTCTGATACCATGTTGTAACATCCTCGGCCATCCATGTTGGGTCATGCTATGCTAGAAAACTCTTACATTCTCTCTATGGAACATATTGTAACATACCCAACATCTAATTGAGCCTTGCCACATAAATTTTTTGAACTGTATGCAATTAAAATATATACACACAGAACTCTTGCGGAAGCATTATATATAAAACGTAAACATACAAAAACATATGTAAATGAACGAATTCACACTGAAATAAAAGTAAACATATACATGCAGCATATATAGGAAATACCCATAAAAATAAACACAGTTATAACCGCACATATGATAACCCATAAAAATAAGCACGTAAATAATAATGCAACATGTACATTTATCACACAATTGTTACTTATCTTGTTAATAATGTCACCAACTGCGTGCAAACCTTCCACGAACCTCCCAGCCTTAGACCACACTGTTCATCACTCTCAACAGTGAGTCACCCCCGAGATGGAACTAAACTCCACCCAGGTAAATGGATTCCTATTCAGGCTAAAGGATCATAGACAACAGGAAAGACTCCATCTCAGGTGCCAACTCAAACTAACAACCTACAGTCCCTCTTTCCCCACATTCTTGTCCCACCCAGGAAGTGTGCCCTTTCTCTGCTCAACAGTCCTTTGGTTGCCCCACTTCCCTTCCGAGCTTCAGCAACAGGCTGGATGAGAAGTCTCAAAGAACTGTAGTTGCAGTTTATCACCTTCAGGAAATCAATTCCCAACAATTCTCTCACCGAGAGAATTGCTCACAGGCCTAACAACCCGCCTCTTCAATATCCCATGGGCCTGACAACCCGCTTCTTCAGTCCAACTCCCAAGCTAACCAGATACATCGACACAAAAATGGCTATGGATATGGGTTCAGGTACAGTCATGAAGATACAAAAGATAGCTCAATGGGTGTTTTCATGCTCATGGATGATTGACTGGATGACTAAATAATGGAAGGAATGATGAGAAGAAAAATGGAAAAGATCAAAATGAACTAAGTCCCAACAATATGTATGCATGTCCCCAACTTAACACTTGTCATGTTGGGAGCTACTTTGGCCCCACTTGTCCCCAACTTTAGAACTTACGATAAAATAATTATCCATACTTTATGATTTAAGAAATATTAATATAATATTCCTTTTTGGCTTAAGCTCCCTAGCTTACCCATTTTCCTTAACTTTTAGGCCCCTCCGTTTCCCTAACCAGTGGAGTTTAGTCCCCCATCTCTTTTATCATGGTTGATCTACGTGCAACAATGTATTTTATATTAAATATGAGACCTGTACAAAAATAGGCGCACTAGCCTTTAACATCTAGGCTCTCCGACCTAATCAAAACATAAGCATCCTAGCTTGTAATAACTACCTCACCAGCCTATAAAACATAGCATTTACACAAAAGGCTCCCTGGCCTCAAAATCATGTGCACTCAAGTTGTTGTGTGCGGTATCCATCATTTTACTGCGCAGTACAAATGTGCACTATGCCATGAAATGTGCATACAAAAATGATATCAAAACAACTCACCAGCCTAAGTACATTTTCATTTAAATTACAATTGGGTTCAGCCTAGGGATATTACAATCCCCTCCCCTTATTTATGCACTGTCCTCAATGCATCATGTACCCATATACAACACAATTTCAAAAATCCTCAAAAAGATGTGGGTGTTCTACCCGCATTGCATCCTCATGCTCCCAGTAGCGTCCTCGAGACCATATCAGGTCCATTGGACCTTTACAAGCCCTATGGCTCGATTCCGGAGCTGTTTGATTTTCTGGTCCATAATGCATACCGGATGCACTTGAAAAGCGCACTCTTGCTCCACCTAAATCACATTCCAATCAATAACATGATTAACATCAGGTATATATTTCTTTAGCAATGATACATGGAATACATTATGAACAGACATAGATGCAAGCAATGCAATCATATAAGCAACTAGACCAATCCTCTCTAGGATTATAAATGGCCCACAATAGCGAGCTGCCAACTTTGAACGGTTTCCCAACTTCAGGGAACTTATATTGGCCTTCACTTTCAAGAATACATGATCACACACTTAAATTCCATGTGCGTTATGCCCTTATCAGCATATATTTTATGTCTTCCTTGGGCATCCTTTAAATTTTATTTTATTTTAATCATTTTCTCCTCCATTTCCCTGAGAAAATCTGTCCCACCACTACTTTGTCTGCTGATTTATCCCATCTTACTGGTGTCTTGCACTTTCTACCATAAAGTGCCTCAAATGGGCTCATCTTTAGAGATGCTTGGTAACCATTGTTATAAGCAAAATCTACCAAGTGTAGGTAGTCTTCCCATTTTGATGGTTTATTCATCACATGCATCCTCAACATATCTTCAATCACTTGATTCACCCTCTCTGTTAGTCCATCTAATTATGGATGATACGATGTACTAAAATTCAAATTTGTTCCAAATCCATTAAATAATCCTTTCCAAAATTTTGAGGGAAATTTTGGATCTCTGTCAGACACAATTGTCTTGGGTATGTCGTGTAATCTAGTAATTTACTTCACATAAACATCAGCAATGTTGGTTTCCTTGTGAGTGAGCTTAACTGGAACAAATGGGCATCTTTAGTAAGCTTATACACCACTACCATGATAGAATCATGTTGTTTGTTTGTTCTGCGAAGTTTGGTGATGAAACCCATTGTTACAATTTCCCATTTCCACTCAGGAATGGGTAATGGTTGTAGAAAACTAGTTGGGTGTCTATACTCAGCCTTTACCTTTTGACATTCCAAACATCTGGCAATAAAATCAACAACCTCTTTCTTCATGTTTGGCCAATAATATTGGCTCTTGACTGTTGCAACAGTTTTCTGATATCCTCGGTGCCCAGCATAAGGCACATTATGCATTTCTCTCAATATCAGATTTTTCAACTCCTGGGAATTTGGTACATAAATTCTACCCCTGTACCTGAGAATTTCATCATTATCCAGCTTATATTCCTCAATTTTTTTGCTGCAAAATACCTTGTTGTAATTTTTCCACTAATTCCTTGCATTGCAAATCTGATTTGGTAGCCTCTGTAATTTTGTCTTTCAAATCTGATTGGTACATGCTAATGGTTGTAGCATGCAATTCATGTACTCTTATGTTGATTGCATCAACCATTTTGTTCTCTTTCCCCTTGATATGCTTTATATCAAAGTCATATTCACATAGAAAATCTAACCATCTGGTTTGCCTAGCATTTAGAGTTGGATGATCAAATAAATATTTCAGACCATTATGGTATGTTCTTAGCTCAAACCTTTTCCCCATGAGGTAGTGTCTCCATTTCCTCAAGGCATGCACTATGGCTTCCAACTCCAAATCATGAGTGCCATAGTGTCTTTCATGCTCTTTTAACTTCCTTGATTTGTAACATATAACAAACTCATTTTGACTGAGGATTCCACCAAGTCCCTCTTTACATGCATCTATGCATACAATGAAGTCTTCATTTGGGTCTGCAATCCTTAGTATTGGAGCACTTGTTAATAATTGTTTCAAGTGTTGGAAACTCTTTTCACAATCCAAGGTCCATTAAAACGTCACACTGTTTCTTTGCAAGGAAGTGATTGAGTGTGCAATCTTTGAGAATCCTTCAATAAATCTCTTATATTAGCCTACAAGGACCATGAATGATCTGACCTCTGTCACATTCTTTAGCATTGACCAATCTATAATGGTTTCTATCATCTTAGGATCCACTGCTATCCCATCCTTTGAAATTATATGCCCCAAATAATGAATTTGCTTCTGATAAAATGATCACTTGCTCAATTTGGCATACAATTGATTATCCCTTAATACTTGCAACACCATCCTCAAATGATGTTCATGCTCTTCTTCTAACTTGGAATATACAAAAATTTCATCCAAAAAGACAATGACAAACTTGTCTAAATATTCTCGGAAAACACCATTCATTAAGCACATGAAAACAACTGGTGCATTTGACAACCCAAATGGAACCACTGTGAACTCATAATGACCATATCTTGTCCTGAAAGTGGTCTTGTTGATATCTTCCTCTTTAATCCATACCGGATGGTATTATGACCTGAGATCTATCTTTGAAAATATCTTTGCATCCTTCAATTGATCAAAAAGATCATCAATCCTTGGCAGAGGATACTTCTTCTTAACAGTCACTTTATTCAACTATCTGAAATCAATGCAAAATCTTAGCGTTCTGTCTTTCTTCTTTACAAAAAAGACTGGGGCACCCCAAGGTGACACACTTGGGCGTATATACCCCTTCTTCAGAAGCTCTTCAATTTTCATTTGCAACTCCTTCAGCTCTGGTGTACTCATTCTGTAAGGAGTCTTTGACACTGGAGCTGCTCCAGGGATCAAATTTATAGAGAAATCAATATCTCTCTTTGGGGGTAGTCATGGTACCTCCTTGAACACATCTTCAAATTCTTCCAGGACTACATGATCTTCCAAATTTGGCACCTTATATTTAGGTGTCTCCTCCATATGAGTTGCAAATATTTGACAACCATTCCTGTAACATTTCTTCAGCTGCAATGTTGAAATTTCTCTGATGGTTACTGCCCTGGAAATTCCCTGCACTTTCCTTAGGGTCCTTTCTTCATCCAAGAAAGTAAATTCCTTGTTATGATAGTCTAGGATGGCATGATGTTGGTCCAACCAATCCATCCCAATTAGACAGTCATAGGAACCTGAAGGCAAGATATTCAAATCTGCCCTGGTGTTCAGTCCATTCATGTCCATAAGAGATGACTTAACCATCTCACTAACTTTTCTTTTAGCTCTGGTGGCCAGTTGCACCAACCAAGAGTTTCCATGCTTGCTTCTTGGCAAATGCAAAATTTCCACCATATTAGGATCTATATAACTATGACTAGCACCTAAATCAATTAAAATAGCAATGGTTTGGTTGTTGATCATACCTTCCACTTCAATCACATGTGACTGATACTCTACTTGCTTGTTGTCCGGGGCTGCATAGATCCTTGGCACATTTATGCTCATATCCTCCACTATTTCAGTTTGTTGTATATTGTTAACAGTTCTCCCTTTTTCACCTCTGTGAGGACAATCTCTAAAAATATGATCCCCTTTACAACCCTAACATTAAATAGGTGGTCACCTTGGCCTTTGACCCCTTGTCTCAATCGCTCTAAGCTCTCTAGGATTTTGTTGTCCCTATGGATTATTTCTGAAGAATGGTGGCTTAGATCCCTTCTTCCTCTGATCCACCTTGAATTTATTTTTGTCTTCCCAAGCTTTTTGCAAATTTGGCCTTG